>BQNB010072249.1:0-31175 GCA_026074375.1 Tanacetum coccineum
TGAAGATTATATAACCTGAGTTTGAGCTTTGAGAATCGAAAATGGAGGAAAACGGGTCGTATGGGTCAAAATGCACTAGTACGCCTAGTTTTTCTTCTTCGGGGCATCAAGGCTTCAAACTTTCTCTTGATTTGCTATTATTGTGGGCTATAGAAGAAGATGTGTTGGTGTGCTTTAAAATGAAGGGCGTGAAGCCCCTTTTATAGTTATTTTGGAACTTGGAGGCCAAGGTGAAGGGTGAGGTGGCTTATCCCTGATGCAGTTGTGTTGGAGAGTCTATAATGGTGATATGGAGGGTCTAGGGTGGTATCTAGGTGATGTGGAGGTGGTTTGTGATAATGGTGTGGTTGCGGCTAGCTTAAGCTCCAAGGGAAGGATGTGGAGCTTCTACCACTAAGAAAAGGAGTTAGACATGCTTGTAAGCTGCTATGGAAGCAAGTAGGTGAGTTACCATGGTGCTTGGTTGCAAGAGTAGCTTTCAAAATGGGTTAAATTGCAAAAATGGAGGTCGCGGGTTCCATAGGTCTCAGTTAGGGTTTTCTTGCTTCAAATTCAAGTACACTTGGTTAATAATGATGGATTAATGATCATAAGACTTGTATTAAGAGTTTACAACAAGATTTGATTTGTGGTTCGGGTTTGAAATGAGTGAAAATGGTAAATGGGTCGCGGGTTGAAGTTAGGGTTCATTTAGGGTTTTCTTAGGTTTAATTCTTGTATATTATTGTTAAAATGATGAAATGATGATGGAATGTGATTTGTAATGTTGTAATTTATGTATTTACAACTTATTTGAGTAATGGTTTGGGTTTACAATGAATAAAAATAAAGAAACGGGTCATGGTTTGGTATTTAGCTCGGGTTAGGGTTTCTAGGTTTCATTTCATGAAATCTTATGAAATAAGAATGATTATAGAATGTAAATGAAGTGCATGACTTCCTTGTAACTTGTACTTTATTAGTTTGTACAAGTTTCTTAGGAAAACGGAGGTAAAACAACTATTCTTAATATCGTGCATTAATGACTTGTAAATTGTGCTTTAAAGGACTTATACCTTATTTTTGGAGGGAAAGTATATTCAAATAAGATGTTATATTACTTGTACATATGCTTTAGTAGCTTGTGCATTCACTTTAGATATTAACTTGACATGAAATTAGGGTTTTAGAGGTATATGATAACAGTTTAAAGCTTGTCTTGATATAACGTTGCAAATGGTATATTATATGAGTAATGTACTTTGTAAAAATGATATTAAGATATTGACTTGACATGTTATGATGTTTGCTTGACAGATATGTAGATAGGATTGTCATAGGTAGGTTGCGTGAGCTCGTTAACTTTAGTTATGCAAGTTGCGTTGCATATTGAGATATTGGTAAGGTAAGTAATGTAATAAATCAAAAAATTTCCCTGAAAAAGGTGGTTCATATATAATAGATAGATAGTACATTGCATCTAACTTAATAGATGGATATTTACATTGATGAAAATTGCGGATTGTTATATACCATTGTAGATGGTAATCATCCCTTCGAACCGTCTTACTTTAATTCCAACTTCTTTAAAAAATGGTTCGCCAAAAATAACATCGCCCATTCCTTCATCACGATAAGCATCCATATCTTCTAAAACTACAAAATCCATCACAACAAAAAAGGTTCCAACAAAAATAGCCACATTCATTAAAGCTCTTATAACATTATTCCCTTTGTACACCATTTTATCTTTCATTATCGAGTTATGAAACTTTTTGGACATCACATTGACATACAATAATAGGAAGAAGTTGACGTGTGTAAATTCAAATCCTATCATGCATGAAAACTTTAAGTTGTGAGCACAATCTATATGGATCTTCTTATCATAGTCGCAATAACTAGGGTAATCATCAATTCCAGTATCAAGTTCATCATCCCTAGTTCTAAATTCCTCAATGGTGGGCATCAAATCATCACCTTAATTTCTCCTAAGATCAAATGGTTCATTTAGATCATTTAATTCGATGTAATCTCCATTCAAAGGGTCTAATGATCTATTAATCACCAAAGTCTCTCCCATAAGCCTAGCTTCTAAATCAAGCTCCATTCTTTTTCTTAAACTTAGCATGTAGACTCTCTTAATTAAACTACTAGCAGGTTTAATGCTTTTGAATATAATTCTTTCTTCCCCAACCCTCAAAGTAATCTTTTGTTTAAAAACAAAAATCTTAGCACAGGCGGTAGACAAAAATGGTCTTCCGAGGATCAAGGACACTTTGATAACCTCGGGCATATATAGAATTATAAAGTCTATTGGGAAAACAAATTTACCAATACCTACTAGCACATTTTCAGCTATTCCTTTTGGATATTTTACTGTCTTGTCTGCTAATTCAACTGTCAACTTAGTGTGAGCTAATTCGCCTAATCCTAAGTTAAGGTAAGTCGAGAGAGGCATAACACTAATGATAGCTCCTAAGTCAACAAGGGCATTATCAAAGTAAACATTATTAATAAAGCAAGGTAAAGTGAAACTCCCTAGGTCTTTCTCCTTTCGGGGTATGGAATTATCGATATGTGAAGCTTTAGAGTAAGCTTCCGAGAATTGTGGTCCATATGATCCCTTCTTTTCATCACAATAGTAACTATTCAAACGACTTGGAAATGGAATCGTCATTTTTCTTGTCTTGTATATCAGTGTACAGTCTTGTCCAGTAGATACGGCGTATTGGGAGGATCCAATACGGCGTATCGGGTATGAATCAGCTTCAATAGTAGTTGAGATTGATTTGACTTGATCTCTCGGGTTTGATTCAGTGGAGCTAGTTAGACTTTCAAATCCTCTTTCTTGTAGTACCTTGCTCATTTGCCCGATTTGAATCTCCAAAGTTTTAATCGATGCTCTTTGGTTTTTATTGGCAGCATCCATTGAAGCTCGGATTTCTTTAATCAAATTGGAGTTTTCTTCGTGTCTCTTTGTTGATTCACTCAAAAACTTGCTCAGGGTATCTTCCATAGATTGCCTTCGTTCTTGGTATGAAGGATTTGCGTTGTTCCTTTGATAGAATCCCGAAGCTGCTACTCTATATCCTCCTCCTTGAAAAGGTCCACCAAATTGCGTGTAATAAGCTTCTTCGAGGGTTTTCCCTTCTTCTTTGAGTGGGCAATCTTTGGTGTAATGGGGTCCTTTGCATTGTTCGCATCCAACTTGAGCAGCATAGACTTTTTGATTCACTTACTTGATTTCACTTCCAAGGTTATTTAGTTGTGCTTGTATTGCTGCCAATCTGTCAGAAGTTTCAGTACTTCTTGTCCTAGATGTTCCATTCTGCCATTTTTGAGAGTATTCTACCATCTCTTGGATGGCCACTTTTGCATCAACAGCAGTCTTAGTTGGTATTGCACCTCTTGAGTCAAGAATTTGTCGTGTTGGTATTGCCAATGCGAGAAGGCGGGCAATATTTGTTTAAAAACTTAGTTTTAAGATCTTCCCAAGTTTTAATCGAACCAATTGGTTCGTTTCTTAGCCAACAGCTTGCGGCTTCAGTTAAGGATATAGGGAAGACTCAGAGCATTAATTGATCTTGAGTAATGTTAGGAACATGGAATAAGTAAACAATCTTGAGAACTTTCTCAATGTACTCGTTCGCATCTTCATGATTCAAACCGCTGAATGTGTTTTCTCGAAGCTCCTTAAGAAATTGGCCTTTTAGTTCAAAGTGATCTTTGTCTTCAATTTTAGGCCTACCAACCCCCGATCCATAGTCAGCTAGGGTCTTGCTCATGTATTGATCCATAGTTTCTGCCATTGTTTTCACAACTTCTTTCTCCGAGTATTCTTGGTCAGAAAATAAATTGAAATCAGGCGATCTCAAATCGTCAAGACTTAATATCTTGAAGTGTCTCCTAGATGATCGAAATTCTCGTTCAGGTTCTTTGTAAGGTGTGAATAGTTCGCTCGTAGAACTCCTTGTCATGCACTACCTGAAACAAAGGATAAACAATCAGTAAGATAGGCTCTTAAGAAAGATAGAAAAAAATTTAGCACGAAAATCAAATACGAAAACTAAGGGTGTGTTTAGTTGCAGGAAAGTTTTCTTAATTTTCTTTCTCTAGTTTTCTTAAGAACGGAGTAACTTTTCTTTCTCCAGGGAACCTTTTGAACAGAAATGTGTTCTGCCATGACTCATTATAGTATCTTCTTTAGTCTATTAGCTCTGATAAGTACTTCCTGTAACAAGGGTAAAAATATCAGTAGGATTTGCTCTGAAGAAAGATAGAAAAAATTTTAGCACAAAAATCAATCATGAAAACTAAGATTCAGATTCTGTTTCAAATAATCGATACGCCGTATTCAATAGAAGTGAATACGCCGTATTAATCAATTGAAGTGAATACGCCGTATTGGACAGAAAGTTGGATACGCCGTATCCAATGAAAGTGGATACGCCGTATCGAGTTATCAACCAGATTAGTGTATTAGGAAAACAATCAAATTAAACACACAAATATACAAGCAAACAATTAAAGACAAATATACAAAATATACATAATATACAAGAATATACACTAATATAATTTACACGAATCCTAAGGGTTAGATCTAAAGCTAAAAACAAAAATATAAAATAAAAATCAAGATTAATTTTCACTCCCCGGCAACGGCGCCAAAAACTTGATGTGTCGTTGTGTGGTGTATATTTTTATGATTCAAGTTTTAAATTTATATTTTGTCGACTTTCCAAAAACAACACTTTAACGGACAGTGTACCCGGTCGGTGGTAGATTTGTGGTAAGTATGGTGTCGAACACTTGAAGCGAGGTTAAATCTCTTAATTTATTAATACTTTGGTTTACTAACCTAAGTTAATTCTAATCTAATTCAAACCTATGCTAATCCTATGTTAGTTCTAATCTTAATTCTAACAGGTAAAAAGGGGGATTTTTTAGTCTGAGAGACTAGCACAGGTTTGGTGGTGACTACAATCAATTCAAGATACTTTAACCCACGCAAGAAAATTAACAGAAGATAAAAGAGTGGCCAAGCCTTATAATAGAAAACTGTATTAGTCATCATTAATCTGATTAGAAGTTGGTTTGTTTATTTAGTGCAATGATTACTTATCTCGACGTGGTATATCATTCTTAGACTTAGGTGGGACTTCTTCCTAAGACCTAGACACATTAATCCTGTCATAATTAAAGCATCCGCATAAAGCATCCTTATTTATATTGATTATAATTCATCTAGAGGACAACACGGTATGTGTCATATAAACCCTGGCTCATAAAGACTTTACCCACTTACTGCTTAATGGTAATTTGTGTTAGGTGGTAGTCCACAATCTAAACTATACCAATGATCAAAACGTTATTAGTTAGTACTAAGCCATCACCTACAATGGTACAACCAGTTCAATCGAGGTAAGCAGGACGTTATTAGTAATCCTATTTGTTACACCTATACGCATTACTATATGGAGAGCTATCCTAGACTCTTAGCTTACACCCAAACAACACCGAAGTTGCAGCGCATTAAATATGTAGGACTAGACCCAGTTGAATGATAGGTCGCATACTTAAGCACGTAAACAAGTATCATGTGATAAACATAATCAATAATTCAATGATAAATTAAGAAATCGAGATATAAACAAAACTAAACATTCAGATCTTCATAATAATGGCTAATACCCGAAGGTATTAGCCTTCAAACATCATAATTAATACAAGAGTAATGGCTTACCAAGGTAAACTAACCGAGTTAACAAATGATACCAAAAACTGAACGATTACATAAGTAATAGAAATTACACGTTGTCTCTTATGGATGGGAATGCGTTGCAAGACCTCTTCTGCTCTTTTTCTCCTCTGAAAATCGACTTTTGTGGTTGATAAGTGTAGAATACACATATCCATTAATACCTAAAATAACCCAAATAAACCCAAAACAGCCCAAAAATGGCAAAAATATGCTTGTATTTATGTTTTGAGTGTGCAGGTGCGGATATATCAAAAATCACAAGAAAACAGTCAAAAACAGGCAAGCATGGACCCGAGAATCAGAAGAGTACAAAAGAGTGATCAAAAGCCGGAAGCAAAGCCAGAAAAGTCAAGCCTCAGTCAAAGATGGTCAAACTAAGTCAAACACAAAAGGACAAATCCTCAAAATGTTTCACTTTGGTCCCTCAACTCTCACAAAAGTCCAAAACGTCCCCTCCTCCCTTATTGGGCCCAGGAAAGCTTAATGGGCCTTCTAAATCCTAAATGGGCCTTACCCGGATCCAAGCCCATTACCCGGCCCAAGTATCTTAGCCTATTTCCTTTTATAACAACCACAAGGACCATTCTTGTAATTTTGAAAACTTGTTTTTACTCTACAATATGGTAAAAGAAAGAGAGGGACTGAAGTTGCCATTTCCCAAAAGTTCAAAACGAATTTACCCTTTTTAGTTATAAAAAGGCGGGTAAAATCGTGTTACTATTCATCGTCTCTCCCACCATTCACCTTAGTCAAAACAAGGGGCAATTAAGAATTAAAGGGCCTATTAGTCAATTCATGAGCTCCCTAATACAAATGAAGGGTCAAATCAGTCAAATCAAGGGGTTACTTATCCTCACTCAAGCTCACCTCACACGTCAGCAATGGTGAAAGCACAAGATTAGTGGGAATTTGTACCATTTCCTCTCAGAAAAGAAGCACAAGTGAGCCTCACATGAAATGCCAGCTTGGCAATCCGTGTGAGGTCACTTAGTGATCCAATGGCCAAGAACAAAGATCAAAGATAATAGACGAATCAAGGGTACGGATTAAAGGCTTAGAAATGGATGCAAGAGCCTGGAACCTTCACCTTCAGGCTATATAAAGCCCTCATCACACACACACAAAGAGAGTTTTTTTTTTGGTCTAAATTTTAGTTTTTATTTTTCCTTAAAATTTCTCTTAGTATAATTAGTTGCTTATTGTAATTTTCTTTCAATTAGTAATGTAATCAAGTTTTATATTAATGAAATCCAGTTTTTTATTTGTCATAAGCTCTCATCTTTATTCTCAATACTTGTAACTATCTCAATAAGCTATAAGTAAGTGTGTACTGTTTCATAAGCTCTCAAAAGCTCTCACAAGTCTCTAAGCTTGTGATAGAGCTCAATTTGTTCATCTAATCTATCTAGACTCTAAAATCAGATAAATACCTTCGAAATTTGGACTTATAAGCTTATGGAAGGGAAGCTAGCTTTGGAAGAGCTCCCATGGACTTATACCCTAGCTTATTTATAAGCTAGAGAGCTTGTAGCTGCCATATTTGGGAACCTTTTGTTGAGCTAAAGGTTTTTGTAAGTTTCTCTTTAAGTTTCATTAATAACTTGTCTCTAGTTCTTATTAGTTTTAGATTGCTTATTAAATTTGCTTAGTTGCTTAAATTAGTTGCTTAATTGTGCTTATTTTTCTTTATTAGTGCTTATTAGTTATATGTTTTCATCTGTTTTTGCTTATTAAATTCACATTTTAGTTGTTTCTCGTATTAGTTTAATTGTTTAATTGTTTTTAATTGTCCATTTTAATTGTTGCTTTAGATTATCAAAATCATCCATTTGCCTATTCAAATCATAATCCAAACTTAAACAAGGTTTCAATTTCACTAGTCGTTGGGGAAACGACCCGGGTGATCATATTTGCCCGGTTTAATATACGTATTATATATTATATTATATATGTTTTTGAGAGTGAAATCTTCCTTAGGGAATTTTCTTAATTGCTCTTTTGGAATATATTATTTTATAGTATATTTTATTGTGTATATAAAACTACCACACCAAGTTTTTGGCGCCGCTGCCGGGGACTAATGATTAAGATTCCTACTTTTTATGTTTGTTGATTTGGTTTGAAGATCCTTTCACCCTCGAAAGTTTTATTTTTGTTTTATAATTCAAAAATCCAAAAAAATCATAAAAACAATTCCTTCTTTGACCATGAAGTGACATTTTTCCCAATTAAAGACAAGGTGAGCATCTTTACAATGTTGGATCATTTTATCGAGGTGTTTAGACAGGTGTCGAAAGAGTTTTCGAAGATGGAAAAATCGTCCATGAACACTTCGACTGATTCTTCGATCATATCGTGAAAGATTGCCAACATGCACCTTTGGAATATGGCAGGAGCATTACATAGATCGAAAGGCATTCACCTATAAGCGTATGTGTCGAAATGACATGTGAATGTTGTTATCTCTTGATCATTAGGATCGATAGGAATTTAAAAATATCCAGAAAAACCATCGAGGAAACAAAAATATTTATTTCCTGCTAGTCTCTCTAGCATTTGATCTATAAACGGTAAGGGAAAATGATCTTTTGCGGTTGCTTCATTGAGTTTACGATAATCGATGGATACTCGCCAACCCGTAATGGTTCTTGTTGGAACAAGTTCATCATTTTCGTTTGTGACAACTGTAATACCACCTTTCTTTGGTACATTTCTAAAATATCTCATAAATATCTTTTAAATATCTTCTTAACGGTACTAACTAACTTTCTACTAACGGTACTAACTAACTATCAGTACTTAATACTTTGTACTGTCGGTACTAAGTTAAGAAAACATTAATCCTAACACAATCTATGATTACTATTCGATCTCTATGATCTGTATAGGGCTATATCTACTAACTATGCCTAGGGTTCCTTTTATAGACTAAGGAAACCCTAATGGGCTTTACAAAATGTGTATAAATATAATGCATATCCTTTCCTAAGATATCTCATGCATATCTTTAACTCTAAATAACTTCTGCGTAAGCAGACTTAACTATTACATAAACAGTATTAACAATTTAACACTACCAGTACTAACTATGATAATCCTTCTACCAGTACTAACTATGTAACTAGCAGAACTAACTATAATACACTAACCGAATTAAGTCTGTTATACAAAATTCCTAACAGCCATGAATTCATCGAATTCAGCAAATATTTTTTCTTCGAGAAGGGTTCCTTCGATGGAATGGAGGATTTTACTACCTTCATCTAGAAGAGCATCGAAGTCTTCTTCTAAGATTTCATCGATACTAAAACAGGTATCATCGTTTGAATAAGAGTGTTTCATTGCAGAATCGATATTGAAGATCATTCATTCAGTTCCAACTCCAAGATTGAGTTGTTTCTGTTTAACTCGAATAACTGCATCAGCAGTGTGAAGAAATGGTCATCCCAAGATGAGAGGAACTTTGCTATCTTCTTCCATTTCGAGAATAACGAAATCGACAGGAAAGGTGAATTTACCAACTTCAACGAGCATATTTTCAGCTATTCCAACAGGGTATTGGAATGATCTGTCGGCTAATCTTACGCTCATTTTGGTAGGTTTAAGAGTTTTGAGAGATAATTTGGCATATAGCGAATATGGCATAAGGTTAATGCTAGCACCAAGGTCGGCTAAGGCATTGCAGGAGAAAGTTTTGTTGAAATTACATGGAATAAGAAAACTTCCGGGGTCTTCGAGTTTAGGTGGAACTTTGTTTTGGATCATCGTTGAACTTTCATCGCTTAAGAAAGCGGCAGAGATTTGTTCGATTTTGTGTTTGTTGTTTATGAGTTCTTTGAGAAATTTTCCATAATTAGGCATTCCGGCCAAGACATCGATAAGAGGCACATTGATTCGAACTGCGCGGATCATGTCAAGAAATTTTCCGTATTGAGCTTCCATTTTTTCTTTCCTTAGACGTTGAGGATACGGGATTTTTGGTTTGTACGGTTTGGGTAATGGAGTTTCCTTGACTGGTTTTGGATTTTGAGTTTTCAGTTGTGGTGTAGATTCTTCGTCTTCATCATCGCTATCGAAGTTGATAGGAGTTTCAGAATCGTTTTGTTGATCATTTGGGTTAACTGGTGGGTTGTAAGATTTACCACTTCTTGTGAATACGGCATTCACATGCTCATTGCGAGATTGTGGTGGTTGGTAAGCTTTGGAATTATGTCCTTTTGGGTTTGGTTGAGTGTTGCTAGGAAGAGATCCAGAAGGTCGACCAGATTGCTTGTCAGCAAGTCTGTCGAACTTGGTTTCAAGATTTTGAATTGACGCTTGATGATTTTTGGCTACGGTTTCGAGTTGGGTTTTGAGATCCATGAATGTTTCTTTGACGAAAGCGTTGGTCGATTGCTGAGATTTCATGAAATCGTTGAATTGTTTTTGAAGATCATAAGGTTTGTCATCAGTACTGGATCGATAGTTGTCTCGGTTATAACTACTTCGTTCGTTTGAACGCCAATTATCGCGATTTGAGTCTCGGTCGCGGTAATCATTGTAAAAACGAGTCTTACGAAAAGTTTGCATGAATTTAGCTTCTTCCTCTCGGGATATAGGTATATCATCTTCATCTGGTTTTGTTTTTTAGCATGGTTTTGGAGTTCTTTATACTGAGCATCCATTTTCAGGGTCATGGCATCCATTCGGGCCATAATTTTGTCAGTATTGGAATTACTGCTGCCTTCATCGGCGAAAGCAACGGTTTTCTTAAGAGATGTTTTGGTTTTCTAATTTTTAGCCCAGTCGAGCTTGAGTAAGACTTTATCTTCGAGAAGCTGATAAGCTTGATTTGGAGTTTTATAAAGGAAAATACCACCAGCTGCGGCATTTAGAACTTCTTGGGTTATTTCGCTTAGACCATGATAGAAGATTTTGATAATGTTGCCTTTGGACAGATTGTGACCATGACAGTTTCGGAGCATTTCCTTCATACGAAGCCAAGCGTCGGTTAGAGATTCGTTTTCGTGTTGAGAGAAAGCTCGGATTTCTTCGAGGAGTCGGTCGAAAAAGAGTTGGGGGAAAGAAACGGCTAATGAAAGCGGTTCGAAGTTCATCCCATGTTTTGATAGTTCCTTCGTTGAGTTCATCCAACCATGTTTTTGCTTCCCTAGTAAGGGATAGGGGAAACATCATTAGGCGGACGGCTTCATTCTCAGTATCTCTGTATTTAAACATATCGCAGATTCCGAGGAATTCGTGAATGTGTTTATGAGGATCGGTTTTGGTTCTACCATCTAATTGGTTTCCTTTGACAAGGGTCAAGTGGTTATCTTTGATAGCAAATTCGTTTGCGGTTTCAGGAATAGTGATTGCGGAACCAGGTGTCGGAGCGACAACATGGTCAGCAGCCCACATGGGTTCATCATCCATTAAATCGTAATTTCAAAGAATATCAAGAAAGTGACGGAAGTAGTTGATGATAAGAACTGGCGGGTAGACAATTCTCGGGTGTTGTCGTGGATTATTTATTTGATCGTATGGAACTCTTCTGTTTCGTCGACGAAGTCTTCGATTCAGAGTACGTTCAGGTTCAGGTAATAGTTCTACTAGTGCAGAATTGGAAGCACGTGTATGCATCCAAGAGAGAAATTGTTTGGGTCAATTTGCCAGAAAACTGTATGGCGATTTTTGAAAAAGAGGGAGGGTTAAAGAGATTTTCCAGATTTTGACTACAGAACAGCTAAAAAATCCTCGGCAACGGCGCCAAAAACTTTGATGTGTTTCAAAAGCTTTAAATTTATAAGACTGAAAATACCGGATAATTATATGGAAACACACGGTGGTAAATGTATTTACCCACGTACTGCCTGTTTAATCTTTTAGGTAAGACAGGTCGTCCTCTGGATTAGAGTAGTGTTTAAATTGATCAGAAGAAACTAATCTTTTACAATTTTGAAATAATTTTATATTTACAATGATAAAAGTAGGACTTACTGGGATAGGTGTAATATACTTATAAGTGTGGAAATGGGTTGACCTCGAAGATTGGGGTATTAATTTAATAAAAGACGATTCTCGTCAGAAAAACATTTTCACAAAATCAACTTGTTAACTTAGATTTATATTTAGTTAACTAGACAAATGTGTCACTCAATAATACAGTTACTATTATATCAAGCTTATTTTTGTTTATTCAATTTACAGAAGTATGATTTCTCGGGCACAAGTCGTTAAAGACCATAGACGATCTTAAAACACATAGATCATAACGGGTCTTTTGACCTTTACCGATATGATTATATATCTAGGATGTAAGCAAAAATATGATAAGATGGGTATAATAGGGTTGCAACATTAAGCTTAGGATTTAAAGCGATCAAGATCATACCAAACCTTTTCATTATCCTACTTAGAGTAGTCATCAGCGTTTAGCCCTCTCATGCTAAGGAGTTCATAACAAAAGTACCCATTACATAAATTTCCATTATTTCAATAACAAGGTAAGAAAGCTTCTTCGTTCTTGATCGTTAGATCTTTCTCTTTAAGGGAAAAGGTATTTCTTGGTGTTTTTGTGAAAGGGGAAAGGTATGTGTGTGTAGAATGAGATAGGTAGTGAAAAATGGTTGTGTGAGGAATGAATTGGTTAAGAATTTTCATCTTAATTTATAGGCAAGATTTTGGTGCAAAGTGCGGCGCACTTAACTATAGGTGCGGCAGAATTGGTGAGTTAATGCGGATAGCATTAATGCTTTTACTGGAAGTGCGGGCACTTACAAATAAGTCGGCGATTTTGAGGGAGTTTATTGCAGGTGCATTTACTGGACTTTAATTCTTCAATATTTGGGATGTGCGGCGCACAATATTGTAAGTGCGGCGGCGTTTGAACTTCAGAGGAAAGTGCAGCGCACAATGTAACAAGTGCGGCGGACTTCTTGAATTTTGGCTAGAAATCTTTTCTTTTCTTGTATTCGCCTCCCAAAGTGTATAGATTCTTGAGCTTGGGCTTTAGAGTCTTCGAGTGTACCTATATGCAATATAACTTAATTATGTATCCGAATGTTTACGAGAATGATAAAATCTATATAAATAACGCCATAGGAAATCATGTATTCATTTGGGGCATTATCTGTTTTCTAAAGTTATGTTAGAGGAGGAAAGGATGTTGTGAGTATGGGCCCACTAAAATGATAGGATGTAAAGTGATGAGAACACTTGTGAGTGTTGAGATTGAGATTATGTTGATTTTAATATTGCCATGCTGCCTTAGTAGTAGTAGTGTGCGATGCCTTGAGAGTGTAAGTAAAAATTATCGCGGGTAGCGATGATTGATTGATTGATGTTGGCCATGCTTGCCTTAGTGTAATGCGTGTTGCCTTGAGAATTTTGTGGATAGTCGCCGGTAGCGACGTGATTTGAGAATATGCTTTTGTGGATTATGCGTTTCATGTGTTGACTAGTTGTGCCTGTTCGTATCGAACCTGGTCGGTGATTATTCATTGTTCGTATTCTTCCTGATATATTTAATATATGTATAAGGATATATATATATATATATATATATATATATATATATATATATATATTATTTATTTATATCTATACGGTTACGAAACGTCTAATTTCAATCGCTATATAATTTATATATGTAAGCTAATGATGTGATAATTTGATTTAATAATATTTTTTACTTATACCCTTTATCGAGTTATCACAGGGGTCTACCCTAGTGTTTGTTTGGACTAGAGAGTTCACCCAGGCTGCAAGGGATAAGTGGAGATTGACACTTCTATTTATGCTGAAAATACCCAAATAAACCAAAAAGGATCATAAATGGCAAAAATGTGCGTGTATTGAGTTTATTGTGGCAGGTAGGGATTGGTATTGTGGTTCAAGTTTGCTGGCATATAAGTTAATTATATTGAATATATATTATTAATATATATTAAATAAAATAATAATTATAAAAATTAATAAAAAAAAATAATAAAAAAAAGAAAATATAAAAAAAAAATAAATATTAAAAATAATAAAATATAAAAAAATAAAAAAAAAAAAAAAAAAAAAAAAAAAAGAAAAAAAAAAAAAAAAAAAAAAAAAAAAAAAAAAAAAAAAAAAAAAAAAAAAAAAAAAAAAAAAAGAGAAAAAAAAAAAAAAAAAAAAAAAAACAAAAAACAAAAAAAAAAAAAACTTATTTCATTATCATCTCAAAATCCAAACTTCCCATCTCTCACATAATAAAAATACCCATCTATAATCAAATAAAAACCTACATTTCATAAAAATAAATTATCCAATAAAAAAAAACATAATAAAAAACACCCACATCAATAAAAAAAAAAACCAAACCACCCCCAACCAACAAAAAAACCCAACACAAACAACACAAACAAACCACACTCCCATCATAAAACCCAAAAACTTTAACACAACCAAACAACACAAACCAACCCCAACACTTACCAACATCATCAATTTATCATATTTATATATCATATACAACACACCAAACATCAAATATTTATTAAACCTCACTCAATTACCCCCACCATCCCTATCCATCATTTTATTACTCTTCACTCCTTCACTCTCTCCATCTTATTTCTAAATTTTAACCCACAACAAACTCACATTCATACCAAAATATTATAAAAAAATAAACAAAAAAAAAAAAATAATAAACCAAAATATCAAATAAAAACTCCAAAACATAAAAAAACATATCAAAACAAATAAATACTCACAAATAAACACCACAAAAAACCAAACCCCACCAAAAACACAAAAAAAAACACAAAAACAAACAACACTAAAAATAACAAACACTATATAAAATATTAACTAATTTAACAATATAATAAAAATAAAAAAAAATAATTCAAACCTCAAACAAATTAACCAAATAAACTATTCCCTCTAAACATTAAAACAAATTAAAAAAAAAAAAATAAACAAAACCTATAAATCTAACCACCATTAAATAAAAAAATACCAAACACCACACTCCACAACAACACCTACCTCACACACAAAAAACACACTAACATATAAAACTCTAACATAAACACTACTAACCAAACCTACACTAAAACTAAACTACACACACCTAACTAAAAATAACACCCCCCTCCAACACTACTAAACCAACCCTCCCTATATAATACTAATAACTCTAATTTTTCCAAATCAATATAACACTAAACATAACATCAACCCCTAAACCCTAACTACCACTCAAACAACATAACACTAAACACAAAATAACTACTAATAAACTAAACAATTAATACAATAACCCTAAACTTAATCTTTCCCACACACATCCAACTAACAAACTATAAAACACAAAAACCCCAACCCTAACTCTATAACCCACAAAATAAAATCCCAAATTCATATAAAATAACACAACTACACTATAACCCACACCCCATAATTTACACAAACAACCCTAACTTAAAAATAACTAAATCTACTGAAAATATACCATCTAATATATAAACAACCACGATATTAATCATTCTGTCCATAACCACAACAAACAACAATTACTCAATCTTACCTTTCCTTATACCCAATATTTTTATATAATTTTTAGTTTAAGTTATATTTTTAAAAATTATTTTAAAAGTTAGATTTAATCATTTAATTTTCATCCTTTAGTTTTTTTATTTTAACCTTTTAATAGAAAAATTAGTGATAAAAAATGTTTTTTCATCTTTTTACGTATATTAGGATTAAGTTAGCTACAAAAGTATTTTAACTTAATTTTTATCAATTAAATTCTCTATTATAGGATTTAAGTTTGATTAAATTAGTGGTTTAATTCATATAAATCCAAAAGCCAGTAAAAAATATTTTTAATTTTCCTAAAATTTTCTTTAGCATTAATTTAGAATTGGGAATTTAGTTTATAATTTTAGGATTTAAATTGCATTTGTTTTCTTAAATGTCGCATTTTATTTACTTTCGTAATTAGTTTAATTTGTTAATTAGTTGTTTAATTGTGCCTTTAATTTTAGTAGTATAATTAAATCAAAAATATCTCTTTTCTTATTCAAATCAATCATTCCGAACGAGATCGAGGTTTCCATTGCACGAGTCATTGGGGAAAACGACCCGGGTGATCATACTTGCCCGGTTTAATATACGTATTTTATATTATATTATATATTATGAGAGTAAAATTTGATCAAGGGGAACTTGGGTGGCTTGCTTAATTTATCTCGGGTTTATATTATTTTATATTATATTTTACGTGTAATAAACTGCTCAATCAGTTTTTGGCGCCGTTGCCGGGATTCGGTAAGCGATTCCTTCGTTTTGTGTTTGTCGATTTGGTTTGAAGATCCTTTCGTCCTCGAAAGTTAAATTTTTGTCATAAATCCAAAAATCCAAAAAAAATAAATAAAATATAAAAAGTAAAAAATATATTTTCCTTTTCTTTTTAGTATAAGTAAAAGATAAAAAAAAAAATAGAAAAATCAAAAATATAAAAAAATTGTCTTAATTCAGAAAATAAAATTCACCAAGTTGGTACCGAACACAACAATAATATCTTCCATGAGATAGTATCATTTGCAAATTTCCGGTGAACTTGCTATTGTTTCCATTCGTAATCAAGGATTTAAAACACTTGCCTCCCCCCCCCCCCCCCCCGTTTTGTGGTCTCTTCCGACGTACGGTCACCTTGTGAAAAGAAATTTTCAAGAGCTACCGTGAAGTGTTTGATTATTTGGTTAGTCTCTTCGTGTAACCGTTAAACTTCATTGGAAAAAAAAAATTAGTGTATAGTTTTGCTTGTTAGTTTTACCTTTATGCGGCACTCGTTCGCAATCTCGTAGACGACGTCAACAACACAACTCTTCGGTTGATCCTTGAACAAACCGTTGTTCATATGGCCGACAATCGAACGCATGGTCAATGTTTACACGCACATCGGGGTTATGAAGATGCTATAGTTGTCTCACCAAAACCTTCCAAAATTTCGCGCTTAAGCAAAGTTTAAATCAATCTTGTGCAAGCAACAAATTTCGGGTAGACAGATCCCCACAATCACTTCATTTTTTAATAAGGTCACTTCAACGTTTAGACATCCAGAAGTTCAACACTTCGGTTAAGCTTTTGCTTTTCCCTTTTTCTCTAGACGGTGAAGCCCGAGATTGGTTAGACAAAGAACCACCAAGATCAATTCTCACATGGGACGACCTTGTTTCAAAATTCATAAACCAATACTTTCCACCTTCAAAAACCACTTACTATCGAAATGAGATTATTACTTTCTACCAAAAAACCAAACGAAGCCTTTATGAAGCCATGGAGTTTTTAAAGGACTCTTCGTCAATGTCCTTCACATGCTTTCGGAACTCCACCAATCGATACTTTTACAATTCTTTGAAATTCAATGTCAAGATGCCTTAGATTCTGCGTGCTGGTGGCAATTTCTTGGACAATAATGCCTAAAGAAGGGTTTAGCGATTATTGAAAGCAAGTCAAAAGTTCGTTATCAGAAGTCGTGCGAGTGATCAAGGTGAGTACGGATGCTCCTCATTTCTAATTCGTTTCATCTTCCATAATTCTTTCGATATGCAAAATAGCGCTTCTCTCGAGGATAGTGTTGATATCAAGATGAACCAAATGATTGAGTCAATGAATGCTTTTAGTTGTTACTTTACTCTGCCACCACGTCAAAGCAGTTGAGGAAGTTTGTGTCTCTTGGATCAATCACAACATTTTTTTTTTTTTTAACAATTGTCCGTTAACTCGAGGTGGAGCGATTTTTCCGTTTTTCAATATAATATCAACAATTTCAACAAACCGCAGCCATTGGTAATTTCTCCAAAGAAAAAACCAACCTTTCAAATTTGGCAAGTAAATGAGACCACGGGTTCAATCAACCCAAATGTCCAAACCCAACCAAAACCTTATCAATGGGACCAATTCTTATTCAACCAAAACCGAGGAGGAACTTTTAATCAAACCGTCAAAAACAACCAAAACCAGGTTTATAAGCTCAACTTACCAACACCAAATTCAAGGAGTGTCTAAAACGGATTTTGAAAGTTATGCTAAAGCAAATGATGCGAATATGAATAACTTGCAAATGAAGTTGGATAATTTTCAAAGAAACCAAAATGATTTTCAAAGAGTTTACAATGATTCTCAAAAGAAACAAGATGATTTTCAGAAAATGATGCTCAGTTTCATGCAAAGCTATCACACCAATCAACCTTCAAGTTCAAGTACTTTACCAAGCAATACCATTCCAAATCCTAGGAATGAAGCCAAGGCAATTACGACTCGTAGTGGTGTTTCATACGATGGACCTCCGATTCCACCGCCGGTGGTGGAAAAGGAAAGTGAGGTGACAAAGGATACGGAGCTACCAAGCACCGAAGACATCCAACCTCCTCCATTCATCCAAGAACAAACCAAAGACAAAGAACCAATCGAAGAACCTTCTTTTGTTGCTAACAAAGCCAAACCTAATTTGCCTTACCCGTCGAGACTCAACAAACAAAAGATTCGTGAAAAAGATGACATTCTTTCTTCAAAGTTTATGGAAATCTTTCGAAACCTTCATTTTGAGATTAGTTTTGCGGATGCTCTCATCCATATGCCAAAGTTTGCGTCGATGTTTAAAAAGATGTTAAATAACAAAGACAAGTTGATCGAATTGACCAAAACACCGTTGAATGAAAATTGTAGTGCGGTTGTCCTAAAAAAGCTTCCAGAAAAGCTAGGTGACCCCGGTCGATTTCTCATTCCATGTGATTTTTCAGAGTTCGATAGTTACTTAGCCCTTGCCGATTTAGGTGCTAGTATCAATCTCATGCCTTTGTCCATTTGGAAAATGCTTCAACTCCCGGGCCTAACTGAAACAAAAATGGTATTAGAATTAGCCGATCGTACAATTTCCAAACCAACCGGTGTTGCCGAAAACGTTTTTGTCAAAGTAGGGAAGTTTTACTTTCCCGCCGACTTTGTTGTTCTTGATTTTATAGCCGATCCTCGAGTACCGTTAATACTCGGGCGACCCTTTCTTAGGACGGCTCATGCTTTAATCGATGTTTACGAAGGAGAGATTACTCTTAGGAATGATGATCAATCGTTAACCCTTAAATGTGGTGATGCACCTTCCATTTCATACAACAATCTCGAATCATTGAAGAAAGTTGATCTCATTGATGTCACTTGTGAAGAGTACTCACAAGAAGTACTTGGATTTTCTGATTCCGTTGCTTACAACAATCCTTCTCCGTACTACGATCCGATTGTTTCCACTTCATCTCCAACACTTACTCCTTTTGATGAAAGCGATTTTCTACTCTTTGAGGAAGCCGATGCTTTTATAGCAATCGATGATGAACCAGTTTCACCAGTTTTCAATGCTACATACTATGATCCCGAGGGTGACATTCTCATTCTCGAGGCACTTCTCAACAATGATCCATTACCTAACCCAAACCAAGGAGATTACTCACCCGGAATTCAAAAAGATCTTAAAGTTGTTGAACCAAAGAAGTCTTCAGTCGAATATGCTACTTCTTATGAACCAAAAGATGAAATTCCCGAAGTCGAACTTAAAGAGTTACCTCCGCATCTCGAGTATGCGTTCTTAGAGGAAAATAACAAACTTCCAGTTATAATTTCAAAAGATTTAAGCCAAGAAGAAAAGACCTCACTCATTAACGTTTTGAAAAACCGAAAACAAGCAATTGCTTGGAAACTTTCTGATATCCGAGGCATAGATCCAGAATTTTGCTCACACAAAATCCTTTTAGAAGATGATTACGAACCTTCAGTGCAACATCAAAGGAGGGTTAACCCTAAAATCCACGACGTCATCAAGAAAGAAGTAGAAAAACTTCTTGACGCAGGATTGATTTATCTAATCTCGGATAGTCCATGGGTTAGTCCAGTCCATTGTGTTCCTAAAAAAGGTGGTATGACCGTTGTCACAAATGAAGAAAATGAACTGGTGCCTACAAGATTAGTCACATGATGGAGAGTTTACATCGATTATCGAAAGTTGAACGAAGCAACTTGTAAAGACCATTTTCCGTTACCTTTCATGGACCAGATGTTAGAGCGATTAGCCGGCAACGAGTTTTATTGTTTCTTAGATGGTTTTTCAGGGTATTTTCAAATCCCAATTGATCCTAAAGATCAAGAGAAAACTACTTTCACGTGCCCATACGGAACTTTCGCGTACCGTCGTATGCCATTCGGTTTGTGCAATGCACCCGGAACTTTCCAACGTTGTATGATGGCCATTTTTCACGATATGATAGAGAAAACAATGGAAGTTTTTATGGACGATTTTTCAGTTTTTGGAGATTCTTTTTCCTCGTGTCTTGCCAATTTAGATAAAATGCTTAAAAGATGTGAAGATACCAAATTAGCACTAAATTGGGAAAAGAGCCATTTCATGGTTAAAGAAGGAATTGTTTTAGGACATAAGATCTCTAGAAAAGGAATTGAAGTCGATAAGGCTAAAGTTGATGTAATTTCTAAACTTCCTCATCCAACAACCGTTAAAGGAATTCGAAGTTTTCTCGGGCATGCTGGATTCTATCGAAGATTTATCAAAGACTTTTCCAAAATCTCTCGACCCATGACCCATCTTTTAGAGAAGAACACACCTTTCATTTTTTCGGAAGATTGCATTCTAGCCTTTCAAACATTGAAAAAGAAGCTGACCGAAGCTCCAATTCTCATTGCTCCGAATTGGGACCAACCTTTTGAAATCATGTGCGATGCAAGTGATTATGCAATTGGTGCGGTTTTAGGGCAAAGGATTGAGAAGCATTTCCGACCAATTCATTATGCTAGCAAGACAATGACTGAAGCAGAAACGAATTACACAACAACCGAGAAAGAGATGCTTGCAGTTGTTTATGCTTTCGAGAAGTTTCGACTAATCATGAACAAGAGTGTTGTTTACACGGATCACTCCGCTTTGAAGTATCTTTTCAACAAGAAAGACGCCAAAGCAAGATTGCTTCGCTGGGTCTTACTTCTTCAAGAATTTGATTTTAAAGTTATCGATACCAAGGGAGCTGAAAACTATGCAGCCGATCACCTCTCTCGTCTTGAAAACCCTTATGAAAATGTTTTTGACCCAAAAGAAATTACCGAGACTTTTCCTTTAGAGACTTTAAGTGTGTTAATTTCCAAAGACCAAAGTACCCCGTGGTTCGCCGACTTTGCTAACTACCATGCGGGGAAATTCATAAAAAAAGGAATGTCGACTCAAGAGAAAAACAAGTTCTTTAAAGATGTAAAACATTATTTTTGGGATGACCCTTTTCTTTTCAAGACTTGTGCGGATCAAATAATCCAAAGGTGTATAGATGGCAAAGAAGCTCTTGAATCGAAGCTTGTCATAGTGGACCCATCGGGGGACATTACGGAGCCAACTTTACCGCCAAGAAGGTTTTTGATGCCGGTTTTTATTGGCCTACCATTTATAAGGATGCCTACGAATTTTGTCCAAATCTTGTGATGCTTGTCAAAGATAACGCAAATTCTTCATCGTGATGAGATGCCTCAAAATGCAATCCAAGTTGTGAGATTTTCGTCTTATGGGGAATTGTTTTTTTATGACCTTTTCAGTCTTTCAGGGAGTAACAAAATATATTCGTGTTGCCGTTGATTATCTTTTCCAGTGGGTTGAAGCGAAACGCTCCATACCAATGATGCTTGGGTGTTGCTTAAGTTCTTAAAAATCCCTTTTCTCCCGATTCGGTGCTCCCGAGAGCAATATACGGATCGTGGGACCATTTTAGTATCGACAATTTTGATAAAAGTTATGTCTAAATTGTGTCACCCATCGTCTTCGACTCCTTACCATCCTCAAACGAATGGTCAAGTTGAAGTCACGAATCGAGGTCTCAAAAGAATTTTGGGAGGACGGTAGAGAAACGTGCTCATGGTACGACAAATAGTTGATGCTTTATTGGGCTTTTAGAACTGACTTTAAGGTCTCGATAGGATGTTCCTACATATAGTTAGTCTATGGAAACGCGTGTCATTTACCAGTTGAGCTGAACACAAAAGCTATTAGGCTCTCAAGCATGCCACTTCGATTTAAAGACCGCGCGGCGATCATCGAAGGCTTCAGCTCAATGAACTCAGCCGAACTTCGTTGTTCAAGCTTACGAGATTCACTAATCTACATGGTGAAGACAAAGAAGCGACACGTATTCCAGATAAGAATCGAATCTTCAATGTTGGTTATCAAGTCCTTCTTTCAACTCCCGATTAAAGGATTTTCTCGGAAAGATCAAGTCCGTTGGTCCGGCTTTCACAATCACCGAGTTTATTCCTTATGCATGCTAAGTTGTCTCATGCGATGGTTCTAATTTCAACGTCAACTTGCCACGTCTTAAGCACTAATATGGAGGGATGCACCACCATTGGTTATCGGATCTCATATTTCCCTAAGGACAACTAAATTCTGGGATCGAGTCGTGCTTGCGACTCGATGATAAAAAACAAGCCACTCGTGGGAGTTCACCATGCTTTCATTTTATTGATTTCGATTTTCTTTTCTATGGGTTGTGTTGGGAGGTTGTTCTCTTTCCGATTTCTCGATGTTTGTTGTGTTTATTGTGTTTTTGCAGGATTCTCCATAAAATTCTTTGAAGCCTATCGTGTCCGTGTTGTTCCCTTTCTACTCGAGCTTCTTTTACATTCCCTTTTTTTTTTGTGATGACATTTTGTTTTGGGGAGATCCTATCTTTTATCTTATCGATTAACGTTTATCTTTGCATACTTCATAAACGGTTGCTTGCTTATTGTTTTGTTCTCACGTACCCGCTTTCCCACAAAAATAGCAAAAAATTTAAATATTTTAGTCTTGTTATTTTGTTCTAAAAAAAAAGTGTGTTAAGACAAAAATGTAGGTTTTCCGCTGGAAAGAATAAAGAGTAATTTTTGACCCGATTGAACGTGTTGAGTTCTAGCTTTCTTCCTTAACAATTAATGATGATAGTTTATGCTAGTCTCCATGTTGAACTTTAAATATGCAAGACTTGAATCATTAGTAAATGAAAGCTTGTGCTAATCTCAAGTAGATTTTAAATATGTCGAGTTGGATTTTATATAGGCTAAGTATTTGCGAATTTCTTTCTTAGAGATCCTAAATTGCAAAGAACAAGAAATGATAGTGTTATTTATAAGTCATGACATTAAACGTCTGGAATAGTTGGTTTTCTCAAGGCTATATATTATTAATTGTGGCTTTTTCTCCCACATTAGCTTGTTCACCTATTTATAAATGGTTTAATAAATAAAGGTCTAGTAGGTTTTTTGGTTAATAATTAGCTATAGAAGTTTTCTTTATTTCCTTTGTGATTAGATTGAGTACACATCAGGTTACTCTTTTGGATTAAAAATGCAAAAATTAATAAATAAATAGTATCTCCTGCCAGATTACTTCTTCGTGTCGGAGGCGTGGCCATGTGGAGTTTTCATATGAGGTGGGGTCAAGTGTCATAATAAGTAGATTAACTATTGTAGACTTCGCTTCGATGTGGCTGCGTGATAAAGGCACCGGTTATACTATTTATATCCAAAGTCGAAATATGTTGCTTACATTTGTCGGAGCGTGGCGATGTTGTAGCCTACTAAAGGACTGAGGTTATAATGTTGCTTAATTTTTGTCTTGTTTTTGTGCCTTAAAGAGGCCTAAGGGTATTGGTGCAAATCGAGAATGGTCCATTCATGTTTAAAAGAGGACTTAGGGTATATGTCATGAATGGTGTATTGCTTAAGTAGCCTAATAAAGCCAAAATTTTGTCGCTCGATGTGGACTTTAACCTTGTTGCATTCGATTCTTTTTGAAAAGGGCTAGAGGCTAATTATTGCGTTCTTCCCGTAACTTTATTGTTTTTTTTTTTTATGGTATATAATAAGTATCGAAACAAAAGTCTTAAAGAGCCTTCGGGTATATGACTAAGTAAAATCCTGAGATACAAAAGTTAGCGTTTGCGGAGGAAAAGTAAGTCTCAATTAGGTATTTATGAGTAGGTGTTAGTATCATGACTTGAATTAACATTGGATCTTATTTTTAAGCTTAGCATGGGAAAAGTGAAAAATCGAGGATGATGAAGTTATCTTTAGACACTTAATTGTGCTTTTTATTCAATGATCCTAACAGTTACCAATGAGGTAATGAAACAGTAACATTATGTCAACACAAATAAGTTGTAGTTAGGAAAAATCATAAAAAGAGAAAAATCTTAGAAAATGGGAATTCGGGTGTTTTATAACTTGTGATCTCTTAACTCTCTCATCAAAAATCTTTGCTACTTTTCAAAGGTTTAGTATAGGGAAGTTTCGAGATATTTGGTTATAAGGCATGTGATATTGCGTGAGGACACACAATCGTTTAGTTTGGGGAATTTTGATAAGTGTAAAATACACATATCCATTTATGCTTAAAATAACCCAATTAAACCCAAAACAGACCAAAAATGGCAAAAATATGCTTGTATTTGTGTTTTGTGTGTGCAGGTATGGATAAGCCATAAATCACAAGAAAACAGTCAAGAACGAGCAAGCACGGACACGAGAATCAGAAGAGTACAAAGCCGAAGCCCAAATCCTTAGCCAATTTCCTTTTGTAACATCCTCAAGGGCCAATCTTGCTATTTTCGGAAGTTATTTATAACTAGAAAAAGAGAAAAGGAAGACAAGGGCCAAATGTGTAAACCTCCCAAACTCCAACAGTTTTAACTGTCTAAAAATAGGCGGGAACCCATTTACTATTCACCCGTCTTCTCCATTTCACCAGCATGGTAAAACAAGGGGCAAATGAAAATTAAAGGGTACGGAAGACAATTCAAGGTCTCTCTTACAAGATGGCAGGGACAATTTAGTCTAATCAAGGGGATACTTATCCTAGCTCAAGCTCAATGCCACGTCAATCAATGAAAGAAGCACAAATAGTGGTGGGTTTTTGTGCTAATTTACTCACAAAACTAACACATAAGTCACATCAAAGGGAATGGAACGCTGGCATTCCTCAGGTGTCCTCATCTTGAGAATACGGCCACGATTGAAGCTCAAATGATTAAAGCAATGAATGGCAGAGATTAAAGTTTGAGAGCAATGGCAGGCAAACTAGAGCTTCAGCTTAGCACTATAAATAGGCCTCATTCTCACACACACAGGGGATCCGATTTTTTTTAGTCTTCTTTTTAATCAAGTTTTTATGTAATTTTTAGTAATTCGTATTTTATTTCTTAAATGTAATTTTTCCTCTTTCAAGTAATGTAATCAGCTTTTTCAGTTAATGAAATTCAGTTTTTAATGTTTTAAATCTCGTTTTCTAAGCTCTCTTTTAAGTCATAAGCTCTCTTAATAAGCTAAGTTGTCTCATAAGCTAATAAGCTCATTTAAAGCTCTTTCAGTCTATAAGCTGAAATAGAGCTGTTTGAATTCAGTATTAATCTTATCTAAACCTTTAATTAGTTTAAACTTACATGGATCTTATTGGATTTAAGCTTTTGGAAGGGGATCTTACCTTGGAAGAGATCCCAAGGACTTATACCTTAGCTTATTAATAAGCTAAGGAGCTTGTAGCTGCCTTAATTGGTTCCTTTTGTTTAGCTAAAGGATTAAGTAAGTTTCTCTTTTCATTAATCTCTAATTTCAGTTTAAATTGCTTAGTTATAGTTTATATGCTTAATATTGCTTAATTGCTTATTCTCTTTGCTTATTAGTGTTTAAATGTCTCTTCTAGTACTTATTAGTTGTTTGTCTTCATCTGTTTTTGCTTAAGTAGTTATAGATCTTTAGTTATCAATTTCTGTCATAAAAACTCATAAAATCCAAAAATATTAGTTTAATTAGTTAAGATCTTAGAATTTTGCTTATTCAGTTGTTCAATCATGATTGCTAAGTTTGTTTTAAGCTAGTTTTTATCTGGTATTTAGTACTTGTTCATTAGATTTCTCTTTAAAAGTTTTTCTCAAATCTGTCATGATCTTAAAGGGGTGTTTGGTTTAGTGCACTCTTGATTTTGCACTAGCAGTACTAACCTCAGTTAGTACTGCTGAGCCTTTACACTACCAGTTCTAACTTCCAAGTTAGTACTGCTTTCGTCAGTTAGTACTGCTAGCTTGGATTTAAGCTAGGAATTCAAGTAGTATTAAATTTAGTTATAGCTTATTTAGTTTTAGTTTTCATTATTTAGCTTATTTCATTGCTTATTTTGTTCTTAAAAAACCAAATTGCATCAGCAGTACTTTCAAGTGAAAGTACTGCTGAACTTTTTACACTAGCAGTACTAACCTCAGTTAGTACTGCTGTGTTCTTAGCTTAATTTAGATAAGTAATTTTAAGATTTAGCTTATTAAATTCAGTAGGATTTAAGTTTTAATATAGCTTAATAGATTTTAAGTCTTAATTTGCAATTTCTAGCTTATTTACTTAGTTTAATTTAGCTGTCAAAAGTCATAAAAACCTGAAAATTCCAAAAACAGTAGGAACTTAAGTAAAGTCTAAATTTGTTAATTCAGCTTTTAAGTCTAGATTTTATAGCTTATTTAGATGGATAATAAGTATATTAATAAGTTCTTTAAGTTTCAGAGTCTAGTTTAGCTTATTAAGTTTTCTAGCTTATTTGGAGTTTGTGTTACTTTGCTTATTTCCTGAGTTTGCTTATTTCATGATCGATTTCAGTAGCAATAAAGTAGTTTAAGCTTTCATTTCTTTTCATTTATAGATTAAGCATATCATAAGCTCTTTAGAACTTCTTTCCTTTTTCATTTTGATCTAGTTTTGAGTTTTTTATAGCTTATTTTCTAAAACCAAGGGATAAGCCCTCCTTTCTGTAACAACTTAAAAATAAGCTCTTTATGAGCATTATTTGTGAGTTTCAGCCCAAGTAGCCTTTATTAATCTTGTTCCCCCTGGCTTCCTTTACAACTTCGCTTCTTTGAGTTTTTCATTTTAAGCTCTTTAAAATTTCGAATGCTTTTTGGACTTAGTTTGTTGTCGGGATAGATTCTCAGGGTAGAAAGTGTAACTTTTCGATTTTAATTGTTTTTCAGTCAGTCCCTCCGTTAGTTTGTTAGTTTCCCCGTTAGTTTCTTAGGTTTTTGCACCATTAGTCCTTAGTTAAGTTTTAATTAAGTTTATTAATTTTAATTAGTATTTAGGTTTGATTTTTTAATTAGTTTAATTAAACTTTTATAAAAAGATAAAAATTAGGGCTTTTATTTTTAATGATTTTTGGCACTCTTTCTTTATTTAGTGAAATTTTAGTTTACATTTTTAGGGATTAAAATTAGTTTACTTGCTTAATTGTCATTATTTGTTGCTTCTTAATTAGTAGAATTAGCTTATCCAAAAATATCTTTGCTACATTTAAATCAAGATCCGAACCTAAAACGTGGTTTCAATTTCACTAGTCATTGGGGAAACGACCCGGGTGATCATACTTGCCCGGTTAAACATACGTATATTATATTATAATATATATATTTTTGAGAGTGAATTTTATCAAGGGTAACTTGGTAATCTTCTTAATTACTCTTAGGATTATATTATTTTGTGATATATTTTAGGTATACGAAACTGTTCAATCAATATCTAAAGTTAATAAGCTCACGCAACCTACATATGGAAATCCTATCTACATACATGTCAAGCAAACATCATAACCTTGTCAAGTCATATCATACATATCATTTTACAAAGTACCATATCATATAATGTTACCCATTTGCAAGTATATCAAGACGAGCTTTAAACCGTTATTATATACTTCTAAACCCTAATTCTATGAAAGGTTAATATCTAAAGCGAATGCACAAGCTACTAAAGCATATGTACAAGTAATATAACATCTTATTTGAAATATATACTCCCTCCAATTCAAAGTACAAGTCTTTAAAAACACAATGTACAAGTCACTAAGCATGATCTCCAAAATAGCCGTTTTACCTCCGTTTTCATTCTAGTTTCTTCACCACCCTTTATACAATCTATACAGATCAATATTACAGTGTCGTTACCCTAATTATTCTACTCATAAGCTCTCATACATATTTTTACACTCAAAACCCTAATTCAAAACCCTAAACCCTAAAACCGAGCTAGTTTCTAAACTATGACCCGTTTATTGATTTTTATCCTTTTTAAACCTCAATCAACACTCAAATAAGTTGTAATAACATATTTTACAACCTTGACCATCCTATTTCATCATCATATCATCATTTCATTTCATTTATACGTAAATTGAATCCAAGAAACCCTAAACATACCTAAATGAAACATACGACCCGTTTACTCATTTTTAACCATTTTAATCTCAAACTATCAATCAAGTACTATTGTAAACTCATAATATGAGTTTATAATCCATGATCTATCATTATATTAGCATTGTACACAAATTGAAAGCCTAGAAAACCCTAATGTGCCCTAATATGACACCCCCCCCCCCCCCCCCCCCCCCCCCCCCCCCCCCCCCCCCCCCCCCCCCCCCCCCCCCCCCCCCCCCCCCCCCCCCCCCCCCCCCCCCCCCCCCCCCCCCCCCCCCCCCCCCCCCCCCCCCCCCCCCCCCCCCCCACCCCCCCCCCCCCCCCCCCCCCCCCCCCCCCCCCCCCCCCCCCCCCCCCCCCCCCCCCCCCCCCCCCCCCCCCCACCCCCCCCCCCCCCGGCTTTTTTACTCATTTTCTATCCATTTTAACCCAAACCACTTATCAATTCTCGTTAATAATCATTGATACAAACCTTGAGAACATATATCTATCATTACATGATCAATGTGCTCGAAAACCAAACCTAGAAAAGTAATTCGAGCCCTAATAAGCTCAAATGAACCCGCGGTGTACAATCTTGCAATTTGACCCATTTTTAACTCTTTCTTGCAACTAAGCACCTCCATGACAAGCATAGCTCCCTTAAGCAGCTTAAAATCTACTTCCATCATCTCTTGGCTCTAAATGAAGCCACATCTCTCCATTGGAGCCTAAGTGTTGGCGCGGCTAAGTCACCACCACAAACACCTCCACAAACTTCCACCTTACACCATAGCCTCTCCAACTCAGCCCCTAGCCTCACCACATTACCCCTACCTGTCCTAACATTAATCACTAAGATCCCTTGGCCTCTAAGGGTTGATCTAGTATAAATAGGGGTGTCATGCCCTCATTTCTACTTATCCCCCACTTCCTCCTCTATAACCCTTAATAACATCAATCCTTTGCTTAAAGAAGATCCTAAGAGGTCCTAAGAAATCTCAAGAACAGAAGTGAAGCAAAAGAAATCAAGAAAAGAAGCCCGAGAGTCGTTATTCTAGGCGTATGAAGCTAAAAGTCCCGATTTCAACCCGTTTCCAAGCTATAAGCTCAAACCCAGGTTCTGGATGTTCCACTTCTGCTCCTACACTCTTATAATGTTCATATGATCCTAAATAAACTCTTGTTAAAGTTTTATAACTCAATTCATGCTCATTTTCCATTTTGATCCAAAACCGTACACTCGAAACCCTAATTTCATGTTTTTCTTGAATCTATGAGCTAATATGATAAAATGTTGTTATAATCTATCCTAACATACTTAACTAATGTTATTATAACCACTTTATCAAGTCTTGATGGAATTTTAAATAAAAACCTACGCGTTTTCGTTATAAAACCCTAAAACGACCCGTTTTGAATTCTAGCTTAACAAATCGTTATTTTAAACTTTATTTATGTTAAACCATCATATTTTAGCTTATATTAATAAGCTATAACCTGAAAATGTCTTTTGGAATGTTAAAATAAGCTTGCATGGCAATTCGGACTTGTTTTGTAAATATTATCCATGCAAGGGGTATATATCGTAACTTTCTAAAACTTATAACTAAAAGGACTGAAAATGTCATTTTATCAAAGTTATAACTATAAGGGTCTATTATGTCACTTTCCAAAGTACAAGGTTTACTTTGTACATCTTTTAAACTAAAAGGACCAAACTTGTAAAAGTGCAAACTCCAAGGGTATATTTTGCCATTTTTCATTCTTAAGGGTGTAAAATGTAACATTTTGAAAAAGTATAAAAACATGTTCAAAACATTACAAGACATAACTTTAATTAACGCTTGTCGTGCTTATCATTTCCAGATATTGATCAAAACGCTTAAAACCGATTATATCGTATCACAATACTAGGGAGCTTCATATTAAGAGGTTTCATCTTGGTATTACGTTCTGACAGAGTTGTTGGGTTTACGATTTAAAGTGCCCTAGCTCCTCAAACGTTTACTGAATGACCTCTGACTTATGATGGCCCGAACGGTGATACAATAATTCCAAAATCTCCAATCAAACTCATAACAATATTAAACTCTTAGAACCAAAGTTCTAGAGTACAATCTTCCTAAGACTCGACATATTATCCCAGGTTACATGACGAAGCTGCTTTCTTTCAAGTTGATATACTTTCCGCCCTTCGGTCTCATCGGATTATTTCCCAACCTTATCGGAAAGCAGTTCTTTTAACTCTTCGAAAAACTCTAAAGATAATATGATCCCACCTGTATTCTCACCTTTCTACAATAATCCTTGTTTAAAGGACGTACAAGCATTTTATACTAAGGAATCATCTATTTCATCACCAGATCCTATTACTCCACCAGCTGTTTTAACTCTATCTCCGGTATTACCACCATCACTACTATTTGATCCCCGATATTTCTTTGTTCTTGAAGAACTATTACCACCTAAGAAGCAAATCTATCCCCCATCTTCTTCCTTAACTACGTTATCTAATTCATCTTGGAATCAAACCTGTGATTTGATATCACCATCTTTCTCAGTTTATACTCCTACCCCACCTCAAATATTTGAAATAGGAAAAAGTTCAATTAAGATGCATCTGAAGCATCATGAGGAACAAATCGAAGATATTTTAAATTACTTAGATGAACTCTCTTTTCACCACATTGAGAAAATGGAAGAAGGACGTAATAATAGAATGATCATACGAAGAAATGGTAACGAATTAAAGACCGAACTTAAGAGAATCCGTACTCAGATTATCAAACTTCACAAGAAGCAATTAGGGTAAAAGGATAAGATTTCCTTTGCTCACTACAGAATTTCCAATCTTGAACAAATCATTGAGGAGATCCAAGCTCGTCACCAAACAGACCAGGAAGATCTTTAGGATGTCAACTAACTCTTAGACTATTTATAGCTTTATCCTAGCCACGGGATGTGTGGTATAAATAAAAATGCTTGTCAAATCTTGACTATGTATAGTAAAAAGGCAAGTTGTTTATACAAAGGAATCCCGTTTCGTACCTTATTTCCATCTTATCTCTCTTTCATCATCATCTCTATCATTTGCATCACTATCTTTGTCTTCATCATTATGAATCATACCAAAACCTCTAAGTGCTTAAAATTCAAAAATAAGCATTTTAAGTATCACATTTTCT
>BQNB010072250.1:0-29459 GCA_026074375.1 Tanacetum coccineum
AAGTCATTCGATACACTTGCTGATAATCTTCATGATGTAATGGTTGAGACATTACCCACTATGGTAGATAAACACATTAAGGAGCAAGTTATGAAGCAAGTTCCTGAACAAGTTCGGAATCAAGTTCCAGTGTATGTTGCGAAAGGGTTGATTCTAGAGAGGAAAAAGGCTAAAGAAGAGACGGAAAGATTGATTGCTAAAGCTATTCTGCAGGAACGTGGAAATATTCAGGCTCAAATTTCGACACAAATTGAGAATGCAATTGCCAATGTCATTCCTTCTCAAGTTGATGCATCCGTACAAAGTTATATGTCTGGACATATTCTTCATGTTCATCCGGCTTAATCACAAACATCCTCTGTTCCAGATCAACAATATCAACTGTACCTTGCTATGAAAGCTTATCCTTAATTGCAACAACAAGACATAGCAATATGGTTGGCTCTCCATATGAAGTTTAAAAGAAATATGGTACTACAAACTGCATGTAGAATTCATGCCGTTCGCCCAAGAGATCAGGACGATCCTCATGATGATGCTTATCCTGAGGGGGAGAATAGTGCAAAGAGGCAGAAGACATCGGAGTATGAAGCTTATGTGTCTGGAGTGTCATCGTCTGGACAAGTTTTTCAAGAGGAACAAGCTCCATCAACTTCAGGTAATTAAGAGCAAGATGATGATTTTAATTTTTGGACTGACTCTTATGCTTTAGATGATGATGAAATACCAACAAAGCAAGTATCATGATACATTATAGAAGAAGTATCTCTGACCATTGATGAAGCTAAGCTGAGAAAGATGGCTGATGAGATGTTGAGACAGAGATGTACTTTAGGAGATGAGCATCAGTATCACATTGATCAGATGAAGAATTTCTTGAAGAGTGACATTGTCTGGGAGAGTAGAAAAGAAATTCTTGTCTCTCCACATCCACGAAAGACCACACCATTAGTTCATAGCTGTCAAAAAGATCCTGAAGCTCCAGCGTTATCTCTGATTAATCAAGACCTTTTGTATTTGAAGAAAGGAAATTCTGGACCCGAGAAGATAGTCTTGTCACTTCACAAGTTTCCTGCGGTTATTTTTAATGATGATGATATTGAAGAACGAACTTCCAGATGGGTGAATAAGTATGTTTGAAAGTTTAATCCTTATGCTCGCTATGGTGTTGAACATTGGAAGAATCCTCATGCAAAGATTTTCTACATAAGGAAACAGAAAGAGCCTGGAAAACCAAAGGAAGAGGTTTATTTGAACTCAAAGATTATTCAAGTTGTCAAGACATACTGGGAATTGGGTCATGAATACAAGTTTATCACAAAGATTGTCGCAAGAAGAGCTAATAAGTATCTAGTGTCAATAACTAAGCCAGACTATAAGAATCTCAATAAGAATGATATTAAGGACATATACTTGTTGATTATGAATGGAAAGGTACCGGATTATGCAGATACAGGATTGCTATGGTCTTTATCAGTATTTATTAAAAGTACAATGATATGGGAAAGAGTGCATGACTTCCAACTTGGAATTGAAAGCTATCAACAGAAGGTTAATCTTACTGCACCAACAATGATTTCCTAGGAATTGAAGATCATGATATGTTCTTTATCATCTATGAGCCTGTACATGGAATTATTTACAAGAATATCAAGAAAGAGAAATGAGTGATGAGACATTCAGAGATCCATAAGTTTTGTGATGCAACATTAAATAGAGTGTTAGAAGGTCTGAAGAGTTATAATAATGATATCAAGTATGGGTATGTACAAAAAGATCTCACTAAAGATGAAGCAGAGTACTTGAAGTTGTTTGAAGAAGAGATTAAAGAAAGATTGAAGCATCTTAGACAGATGAGAAGATGGGATATGTTCGTAAATGAAAGACCACTTGGACCATGAAGAGAACGCCCTGAATAATAGACCCTTAGGGGGAGATTGTTAGGATCATTAAAAGTGTCGATTATGTGATTTTGTGCTATTTAGTCATTAGTCTTTCTTTTGTTAATGTCAAAGTAGTTTGTAATAAGGTGTATTATGCTAAAAGAATGAAATAGCATAATTATCAAAGTCTAGGGACTAGAAGTGATAAGTTAGGAAAATAAAGGAAGGGAAGATTCCTTCCCTCACCTATAAATACCCCTCTAATCTTCATTAGAGGGTGATGGCTTGTAACTAACTCTTCCATTTTCCCTCCATTTTAATATCATTTTAAATTTGAATACTTGCTATCCTCTACTATTCTCTCTATGCTTTCATGATCGATATGTTTGATTCAAGATAAACGAGACATATCAAGTGGTATCAATCGCCAATCAAGTGGTATTAATCGCCATAGATAAGTTTATAGATTTTTGAAAATTTTAGTTTTCCTATTTATCTCCCCCCTCTATACTTAATATGAGCATTGTCCCTAATGCCAGAAACATTATAGAGAAAAGATAAATTAGAAAAGTAAAATAGGATAATACTTCCATTTTTTCTTTTGCTACGAATTCAACAAGACTGCACGAATCTCTGTACATAAACTTGTATGGTTTTTAACTTTTCCTTTTCTACCTGCGATAATAATAAATAAACAACATAAGGTACACATAATACAATGTATACATAGATAATAATATTGATAATAATGATAATTATAAATACTATTATGGGAATTTAAAATACTGTTTTAATGCCAATAGAAGCATTTTACAGACCATAATAATAATAACAATAATAATAATGTTTTTTGGAAATTGTTTTTTTAAACCCACGTCCGAACATACGGTCACCAAATCAAACTCGTGTCATCTCGATACTACTCCTCATCCTCGTGCTGTTTCTCCTCATAGCTTGGTGGTGCATAGGCTTCCTGTAATGGCACTCCATAGTGTCCAACCATAAACTCAAAAACACCAGCATATCTATCAGTATGGTACAGCTGTTTGTAGGATAACCTCTCCAACTCTCCCTGACAAATCTCCATGTGACCAATCTTGTCATATAAATCACCAATATTCGGGTGCGGGGGTCTAGGCATAGCAACTCGTGGTACACCAGGTGCTGGGTCCTCAATAATTAACCTCCCATTAGAGCCGATCAGCTCTCTAAGGGTGGTGGCATCTAAAGCTCTACAGTAAGTTGAGGCACTCAACCCATCTAGCGCCTTATCAGTTAACAAACCCATTCTCCTTGCTATCCTTGTGTTAAACTGCCCACAACAAATCATACTATCTCTTTGGCTTCCAACTCCCTTTCTCTTGAGCCATCTTGCAATCAACCAGGCCACATTCGCATACCCATTTTGATGCCTAGCTTCAAACATATTCATCAACCATAGCTCATTCATCTGTACTTTGTCATATCCCGTTGTTCTTTGACACAACCCAAAGGTGATCATCTTTTGCAACAACCTTAAAATAGGACTTCTAATGGACGAGGCTAAACTCCTAGACCAATGTAGCTCCTCCTCGCTACTAATGCTTAACCAATAATTCATAGCATTAAAATTCTCATCACTACGTAAACCTCCTTGAAAGTATACCTCAAATCCTCCATCACTTATCTCAGCAGAATGGTACAAACCCAAACGTCGAGCAAACTCCAACAAAGTTAAAGTGTGTCCACGACCTCCCAACCTAAACTTAATCAATTTCTTGGTCATTAATTCATCATCAGTCACTACCTCATCAAAGTCATAGGTTGAATAAAACTCTTGACATAGCTCGGTGTAAATAGGTTCGTTGATATCAAAGGCTCATCCCCATGCTTCAGAACTGAATATTTCTTCATCTCCTCCCATCTCATACACTTTGATCTCTAGCATTGCCTCAATCTCTTCGAAACAACCCATGTTATTTAGCATATCCTAATCAACAATACAAGGCGAGTAAATTTGTTTTGGAAGTAAACGAGCAAGGATGGTGTTATATTTGGTTTTAACGGCTCTATTACTCGTACCCCAATGCAAACAATTGTGATGAACACGTGGGAACATAGCTTCTTTCATGGTCTCGTGTTGACGGGTTCTTTTTTTTCAGGACGAACCGTCTTTATGGTTGTGGGTACCTGAGGTCTGCATTCAAAAACATCATCAAGACATGTATATATTAGTGTTAGATAAGTTTCATGGCCAACAAACATGCTTAGCACAGCTGCTTAAACTTTCTGTCTCTATTTCAGATAAAAAGTATGGCATACTTGGCTAAAGTATGACGTACTTTCTTGATTTGCAGCAAGTGCACCAGCGTACTTTTAGGGTTTCCTAATTTTTTTTAGTTTTCCTTATAAATAACTTAATAAATATATATAATTATTATTTTGAACAGTAATTTTCTTATCCCCAAATTAGTTTTAGAACAATTTTTAATGCTAGAATTTTCATAACTATATGATTTACTATAATTTAAACAAGATTAAAAACATAATTAAATGCTAAGAATGCATATAAAAATAGGGGTTTTATACTAATTAAGATTTTAAAACTGAATTTAAATCCTACAACCCCTAATCAATTAAAAGAAATCAAACTAAGATTAATTATAATAATAAGATAATTATAAAGATTACATACCCTAGGCACTGTGAGATTTGATGGATTGGTTTTTGAAAATATTTCAGAGGTTAGCGGTTTTTGAGAGTTTTATATAATTTGTTTTGTTAAAAATGAGAAAAGATGTATTTATATTTGTTTCCCTGCTCAGAAGTGTGGCATACTTTTGAGAAAAAATTCCTCAAACCTGCTGATATGATATAGAAATAAGGTTGTAAACAAAATTAAATACTCAAATCCATCAATGCTAATATTTCATTCATAAATGATAATAAGTTTATCATATCAAAGGCTATCCATAATAGATTTACATGACTTTGATGATTTTATTCATATGACTCAAAAAATGAAGGAGTATTAAGTATGCTCCTTTTTATTTATTCTAAGTTTTTTCTCCAGCTTTAGAACCAGTTGGGTGACATATTGTCACTCAGCTTATAGTACTTTGACATCTTCCTCTTGGCGGCTCTCGTCTCATATCCTTAGTCAAACATATTCCCTACGGGTCAACAATCCTAACTTTAGTGTGCCATTTACCATCTCCTTCACCTTTTTTAGAAAAATTGTCAGAATAACTCGATATCCATTTAGAGTTTTGTAATGGTACGGGTGGTGATCCGAGAAAAGCAATCAATTTATTCCAAATACAAACTTTCTTAAAAGGGTTCAAGGCCTCTTAAAGACCAAGTGCACGATCCATAGGATCGTCACAACTTAAGTACTTCGCACGAGTTGGTCTATAGAAAGGCTTTCCATTTTTATCTCTCTTTAAATTGTATTCTTCTTCTTCATCACTGTCACTCTCTCCATGGTTGTTTCTTATTTGGACGACATAGAACTTTTGGTGACAAACACCATCGAAGGTTGAAGTAGTTCCTTTAATGGTGTTCAAGATACTCCTACAAGTATATAGAAAACTTCTCCCAACTACTATTGGAACATCTCAGTCCAGGGCATGAAAGTCAAATTTCACTTCTATGCGAATGAGGAGAACAAAAACTCCTAGATCGTTCTTTTCTTTAATAGCTTTATAACTCCTAATAACTTCTTCAGTGGCTGCTTCTTCTTCTAACTCAACTTCTCCATCTAGTATAAGTTTATCCAACAATACACTATCAAGAAGCTTCTTGTGTTGATCACTAAACTTAAGAGTCTCGATAATCGGTCTAGGTTCTTAAAGGATTAAAATTCTTTCATAAATATCCTTCTCTATTTCTTCTTGAGAAACTTCCTCTTGAGTCAAAGGTTTTTTAACAGTTAAGGAAGGTCCTTCATTAGAGTAACTCATTTTATTATAATTTCCAATCTGTCTCTTTTTGTTTCGTAAACTTTTCCCCATATTGCAAACAAACGTGGGAATATCGGTCACATGACATCAAATAACGTCACTTTTATAGCATCATTTATCCCATGTAAGTAACCCATTTTGTATGATTATTGCAAGAATTGTTACTTAATCGTTTGTATTTGAGAATTGCAGTAATTATGGAGTACTTGGTAAAGATTAGCAAAAAGGCACGCATTCTGGAGCTTAAACCACTAGTATAAATATGGGATTTCGTCACACATGCTGTTTTTTTAACGACCACACAGTCAAATATTTATGTGACTAAATGTACCAGAATAAAATAAACAGCCACACTTGAACTCATTTTGTGCGACCATTTCGGAATTTCATTGTCACATATTTGAATATTTATGTGAGTAGAGGTAATTGGTAATTTTTTGTTCATTATTTAGTCACTTATAATTTGGGACGTGTGACAGATACAAATAAGTTTGAAACTTACGTTCACATATTTATATATATAATATGTGGACAAATATATGTACACAGTTGAACAGTCTTATGTGACCAAATCCTATATATGGTCAATGAAGTATTGTGTATGTGCTAAAAATCATATACTTCACAGTTCTGTCACACAGTATTAAAAGTGAACTTGCTATTTTTTTGCTAAATATGTTAGGCCACATATGAATTTGAAGTGTGACAACTTGAAAAGTAAGTTGAAGCATTAGTCCGATATACATTTAAAAGTGAACATATATATGTCACACACTTGAACAGTGTGACCAAATGTCATATATGGTCACACTAAACTTTTTGTCACACGTTATTTAAGTGTAGCAAAAATTCAGTACATTTGGTTCCCCGCTTTTATATCCTAAAATCAAAACCTCCCTCCAACACATTCTTCACAGATCAAAAAACATTTCATTCATTTCTCCTTTTGAGCGGGATTTTTCCCCCTACTTTTTTTCACTTTGATTTTTTGAGTTTTTCTTTCATTTCACCTACACCACATAAACATAAACTCTATATCACTTCTTACATGTTTTCGATTGACGGCTTGAGTTCAAAAATCTCCAACAATCAGGTACACAATCTTTCTCTAACATCCATTTAATCATAACACTCCAACTGATGATGCTTTATTTACGGGGTTGTTGGTCTAATTTTTAACAGATCTTGTGCCACAGCTAATGATGTTTTATAGATCGATTGCATATAGAATCTATGTTGGCCTTGTTCATATGATCTCACACTGGTAATGCTTTTGCTAATTTTTTATATTTCTGTTCAAGTTTAGGCTTATCAGTTGTATGTAATTAAGGTTCAGTTTGGAATTTATGTGATTAAGTTTGTATGTATATTAGGGATCTAACTGAAAGTTAGGGTATTTATTGTTAATTTTATACGTTTAGCTACAAGTTATGGTTTATGTTTATGTGCATCCATTCTTTCAAGTTTAGATCTGTTAGTCGTCTAATTTTCAATACAATATCTAAAAGACTTGCTTGATATTCTGTTATTGGTATCACACAGGATGAGAGCTTGGGTTCATGAAAATTAGTGTAACTGCCATTAGTAACTGAGGTGTATCTCATAAATATTAGAGGATTATAATTTGAAAATATATATCCACATAGATACTCATTGCTCAATTCATATGAAGATGGTGTATTTAAAGTCTGTTTTTATGTATATCAGGATTAAATGGAGGAAATAGTTGTTGCAAAAAGGAGAAAACAATGGAGAAACTGGTATATTTGTCTTCGTTTATGATAACCTGAGATACTGGTATATTTATCTTCCCTCTTCATGCATCTAATGTATACCTGAAGGTTGTGAATGGGCATTTGCTGAAACTAGGAGGAAGCAGAACAAACTGCTATTGAAAGGGCAACTGCACACTTGTGTCATTTCTTGCTATTGGCTGCAAACTTGTGTCATTTCTTGCTGAAATTTGAGGTCATTTGGTGTATGTTAATGGTAACAAAAATGTGTCATTGCTTGCTGAAATTTCGGGTCCTTTGGTATATGTTAATGGCCGCAAACGTGTGTCGTTACTTGCTGAAGTTTGGTTGCATTTAGTGTATGTTAATGGCAGCAAATGTGAGTCGTTACTCGCTGAAATTTAGGGTCGCTTTAGTTTATGTTATTAGCTGCAAACATGTGTCATTCCTTGCTAAAATTTAGGGTCGTTTACTGTATGTTAATGGCTGCAAATGTGTGTCGTTACTTGCTGAACTTTAGGGTCGTTTAGTGTATTTTAATTGCTGCAAATTTCTGTCGTTACTTGCTAAAATTCAGGGTCGTTTAGTGTATGTTATTGGCTGCAAACACGTGTCGTTACTTGCTGAACTTTAGGGTCATTTAGTGGCATTTTAAAGGCTGCAAATATGTGTATTATTGCTGAATTTAGTGTATTTAGTGTATGTTATTGGCTGCAAACGTGTGTCATTTCTTGCTGAAATTTAGGTGGTCATTTGTGGATGTAATGGCAACAACATTTAGTGGTTGTTTCTAGTGTAAATTTGAAGGATTGTATATGATTCACCTGTTATTTACAGCATGTTGAAGAGCTTGGTTGAATAATCAAGATTTGGATTAGGTGGGTGGTGGGGTGGGCTTCTTAGCATTGCATCTTCTATTGGTCTGGTATGCATCACAACAAATAACCAAACACACCATTTATAAAGTTAGCGTACAAGCTTTACCAAAAGGACTTTAAACTTTATTTAAATTTTAGTATTCTTTTATCTTTTTCAGAGTGACAACTACGTATCACCATATAATTATAGACACAAGGCGGAGATAATATCACCAGAAAGGTTTATGAATTGTCGTTCATAAAGTTAGGAAAGGAATATAGTAGTGATAAGCGATTCTTGTCGGTAAAATTTGCAGCATTGAACTTATTTTCCTCCAATTTGTCTTTCATAACTTATAAACTATGTAACTAGTAATGTATGTGCCCTATTGTACACAAAAAACACGTTTTTAGATCTAGAAGCTATGGAAAAATGTACCATCAGTTGTAGTGCAAGCATAGTGGAATATGTGAAAATGTTCAACTTGCTGGCTTGTTCTCAGATATATCTCCTTTAGTTAATACAAACATGTGTCGTTGCTTGCTAAAATTTCGGGTCTTTCGCTATATGTTAATGGCTGCAAACATGTGTCATTACTTGCTGAAGTTTGGTTTCATTTAGTGTATGTTAATCAATGTGTGTCGTTACTGTTGAAATTTAGGGTCTTTTAGCGTATGTTATTAGCTGCAAACATGTGTCATTCCTTTCTGAAATTTGGGTTCGTTTAGTGTATGTTAATGGCTGCAAATGTGTGTCGTTAGTTGCTGAACTTTAGGGTCGTTTAGTGTATTTTAATGGCTGCAAATGTGTGTCGTTACTTGCTGAAATTCAATATGGTTTATGCTGTATATCCAAATCAAATGGCTTAAGCTAAAATATAGAACTAAAAGGAAATGGGTCAAATGGGTCTAGCGGGTCAAAGTCATTTAATATGTATACAATATAACTTTAAAAATTGTTTGATTGTAAGTTTGCAACAGTTTAGTTTTGTAAACATATTTTAACACAACAAAAGGTGAGGCAACTGACCTGTTTTTTAGGACGTTCTAAAAACATACCCGTTTAGGTGTGCCTGATGCACCCATGTTGGTTAGCAGTGTGATCGTATTTTTAGCTCATGTTATTTGCTTTGGTTTTCTCAATAGTGTAACACCTAAGGGTAACATTGCAGTAACTAGCAATGAGACCAACCTTGTTGCAAGATGTAGAAGAGTGTATGCTCAGGCACTGATATCATATCAAATTCTTATTTGAATAACAGGTTATAATTCTTTATAATATCTCAAGTGTGTATCAGCTTTTGTTACTTGTTACACATGTTTTTACTCCTAAGGCTCATTTTTTTAATTAGTAAGCTTGTGAGATAAAAAAAAGTGCTATGCCATGTAATATTTGTACTGCTAATGAAACATTAAAACTGCTTGGATGTTATTACTATTGTTCGAGCATTGAAGGTTAGTGCTGCCAAGCTACGTTTAATATTGTTTAAAGAATAGGATGTTAATACTGCCGAATATATTAGTACTGTTGTAATATTAAAACAGTATAAAAGTTAAAACTGTATGGCATAAGGAATGGTATTGCATGTTGTGATTTAATGCTGCCATGGTTTGTGTATATTACTACTGCTTTTTGGGCTTTATTGCTATAGTTGGGTGATACGAGCCCAACTAGAAGTTAATAATGTCAGGCTTAAGAAGTTAGTACTGCTAGCAGAAGTTAGTACTGCTAGCAGAGTTATTACTGCTGGTGTATTGTTAATACTGTTAGAGTATTAATAATACTTCTAGAGTATTAATAATACTGCTGGCGTTTTAAGTGTTTTCATTAGGCCAAAGGATAATCATGTGACGTTGTAGCTTACTTTTTATTACATGTATAGATAGATTCTTTTATCAAGTCTAGAATTAGAATGTTGTGATAGTACACTTTGCTTCTGTAACTAACTTTAGTTATGTCATCATTGACAGGTATTTAACCCTAAGTATTTATCAGTCTTGATTATGCTAAGATTAATCGTATTATATGCGGGATCAATAGTCTAAACTTTACCATATAGAGTTGCACAACTATTATTAGTAGCACGAATTATTATCGATGTGTTGTAGAAGGTACGAATTCATAATTCATATTGTATCTAATACTACAAGCTGCAATCATACATGACAATAAAGATTATATATCCGTTGAAATTAGTTCAGGTCCAAATTTGTCTGCAAGCACAGTTCAGGTCCAAAGGTTTATGTGATGTCTGTCAGTTTGGTACATATATGAAACTGTTAAAGGTACATTCTTTTTCTTCGTACAAACTTTGTTGTCGGTCTATTTTCACCTTGAGAAACAGAGAATCACTAGGTATGAAAGTCTATGCGTTCATCATTATGCTTGCTGTTTGCACATTAGGTTTAGGTCCTGGTTGCATTTTCACTTGACTTGTTAATTGCCAAATAGGAGTGTAGCTCATATGGTAGAGCGCTCGCATTGCATGCGAGAGGCACGGGGTTCGATTCCCCGCACTTCCATATTTTTTCATTGTGTGACTAAATATTACAAAATGCCACACAAACATAAAATTCATGTGGCCATTGGATGAACAATAGTCACATAAAATACACATTTACTTGACTTTAAAAACATATGGTCACACTTATTAACACTTTTGGCCACTTTTGGTTATCTTGTATGTGACTAAATTAAAAAAAACATGCTTTGTGTGACTAAATATTACAAAACGCCACACAAACTTAAAATTCATGTGACCATTGGATGAACAATAGTCACACAAAATACACATTCACTTGACTTTAAACAACATATGGTCACATTGTTAACACTTTTGGCCACTTTAGGTTAAACTTTAGTGACTAAATCCAAAAAAACCACGCTGTGTGTACTACTATATTACACAATGGAGCCACACCAAAACATACAATTCATGTGACCATTGGATGAACAATAGTCACATAAAATACACATTTACTTGATTTTAAAAAGCATATGGTCACACTTATTAAGACTTTTGGCCATTTTTTTGGACTAAACTCAAAAAACAACACCGTTGTGATGACTAAAGCTCTTAAATGTCACATTGTATTATATATTCATGTGGCACAGGAACATGGAAGTGGTCAACAAAATACCCTTTTTACTTGACACATTTACTTGAATAAATCATCTCAAATGTCACATATATTATATATTTATGTGGCCAAAGGACGAATAATAGTTACTCTCGAAAACCATTCGTGTGACTATAAAGTGTTTACAATCACTAATACTAATTAATCCAACAAAACTTATGCCTAATTTGTCATACATATTCGGGTTTCGGTCACTTTTTTTCAATGGAAATAGCCACGAACTCCCTAACGTGACCATATGTGACCTACAGTGGCACGATCTTTAGTGACAAACACCCAAAAAACACGTGTGACCATATGTATATCGTCATACATTTTTGGAGTGACCAATACCAGTTTTTGTACCAGTGAAAAAAGACATTTAAAGATTACTGTTCTGACATCCTATACACCGTATCTATCAAGGAAGATATGGCGTATTTGTGCCTGCACTTCACAAGAAACCGCAAAGATTTAAAGACTAATACGCCGTATCTAGGATACTCTATACACCGTATTCAATTTAAAGTAATAAAATATTATGGAAGATATCGAACGTGGTCCCTACTCTAAGAAACCCCTGATACGCCATATCCAAGTCACTCGATACACCATATCGACCAAATTTCAGACCCTATAAATAGAAAACCTAAAAATGGGTTTTTAATGTGCTTGATCATATTTTCAATACCTTAACCACAAAAGTTGATTTTCAGAAGACAAGAAGAGCAGATGAGGTCAAGCAAAGCTACTAATTCCATAGGAAACATTTGTAATCTCCTATACTTTAGTAATTGTTTGATTTTTGGTATCAGTCATTTAACTCGGTTAGTTTACCTTGGTTAGATTATTACTCTTGTATTAATTATGACGTTTGAGGGCTAATACCTTTAGGTATTAGCCATTATTATGAATATTTGAATGTTTGGTTTATTTATTTTGAATGCTTAATTTATCGTTGATTGCTTGTTTATGTTTATCAATTTATACTTGTTTACGTGCTTTTGTATGTGACCTATCATTTAACTGGATCTAGTGATACCGACCACGTTAGCTAGATGCCGAGATGGCTCTCTATATAGTGATTTATATATCTAGACCAATAGAATCACAAATAATGACCTATATTCGTCTTTAGATTAGTGATCTTAGTTGGACCGGCAGGTGACTCTTGGGATCAACGAGTACGTTCTTAATCAATTGGTAAAGACTTGGCTAGTTGACTACTAGTATATAAATTGTCATTAAGCAGTAAGTAGGTAAAGTCTCTATGAGCTAGGGTTTAACAAGATCACCATTGCTTTAATCCCTAAGATAGATTATAATTAGCAAATAGGATGCTTTATGTGGATGCGTTTAATTGTGATAGAATTCTACGTGTCTATGTCTTAGGAAGAAGTAACACCTAAGTCTTAAGAATGATATGCCGCCTCGAGATAAGTATTCATTGCACTAAATAAACAAACCAATATTCTAATTGGATTAATCATGGTTAATACAGTTTTCTTATATTTGGCTAGACTGCTCTTCTATCTTTTGTTTGTCTGCTTGCGTGTGTTATTGTGTCTTAAATTGATATAAGTCACCACAAACCTGTGCTAGTCTCTCAAGCTGAAAACTCCCCTTATCCATTAGTATTAGGATTAACATAGGTTTGGCATAGGTTTAACATAGAATAGAATTAGCATAGTTTAAATTAACTTAGTTTAGTTAACCAAAATACTGATAAAATAAAATATTGGTTCTCGCTCTTAGTGATCGACACCCTACTTACCACGAAACTCTATCTGACCGGGTACACTACCCGTTAACGTGTTGTTTTAGGTAAAGTCGGCAAAATATAAATTTAAAACTTGAACTATCATAAATTACACCTACACGACGACATAATTAAGTTTTTGGCGCCGCTGCCGGGGAGTGAAATTTTAATCTTGAATTTTATTTAATATTTTAGTTTTTAACATTAGACTAGACTTAACCCTTAGGATTAGTGTAATTTAGATTAATTAGTGTAATTTAGATTAGTGTAAAATTTTGTATATTTGCTTGTTTTATTTGTGTGTTTGTTTTGTTTGTTTTAATTATTTTTTATACACTGTTCTGGTCGATAACTAGATATGGCGTATTCACTTAATTGGATACGGTGTATCTAAATTTCATTACCAATACAGCGTACCCATTCAAAAGATTGATACGGCGTATTCAGATCAATTGAATACAGCGTATCGACCGTCTGATACAGTAGCAAAGGAGTTTTTCAATGCTTGAACTTAAAGCTTAAAATTTTATACACTCCTTTTTCCAACTGGTTCTACTGATAATTCTCTGGTTATTTTCAGTAACAATGCCAAAGGTAATCAAGGAAGAGTTCGAGAAACTTGAGTCTCTAAAGATCAGCGATGTTTCGTTCACTTGTAATACATCACTTAAAATTTTTCACAAAGAATTCAACTGGATGAGCAGAATGGATGACGATTTGTTTATCTATGAGGTTGAAATTCCTAGACTTTCTAGCATTCCATGTAACTTAAATAATGAAGATGATTCGGAACAACAGATGACACATGGATCAGATATAGAATATGATCCATCTAATGTTGAATTTACTGAATGGTTGGCTTTGAAATATTATAACTGTTGGGAATAAATCTTCAACTTTTAGTTGAAGAACTTAGTACTGCTCAGCATATAACTACCAGTACTAACTGGTTAGTACTGCCAGAAGAAAGTTAGTACTGCCAGTACTAACTTAATACTGCTAGAAGACTTAGTACTGTCAAAGAAGATTAATACTGCTAAAGGAAGTCAGAGATGTCAGAAGATAAGGATTACTTGGAGATGAAGATTAGAAGATAATTATAGAATAGATTGTATCAGAATATTCTATCAGTTTATGTTTATCTTTAGTATATGTTGTAAGCTGACTAGGACTCCCTAGTCTATAAAAGGAGGCTCTAGGGCATTAGTTGAGATACAAGTTTTCATAGTTGTCAAGTCGATTTAGAAAAGCTTCAAGGTTGTAAACCCTAGTACTAGTGAAGAGTACTCGTATTATTAATCTAATATTATTGGAGCGTTTGATTATATTCATTGTTCATTCTACTGTATTACAGTTTACTGTTTTATTCATAATACTTTTAGATATTAAGGTGTAGATTCCGCATACACTTTAGTATACATACAAAGTTTCTACAACAAGTTATTTTGGATCTATCCAAGATAATTTAACCTTAGACAAGCTAAGGAATCGATCAAGGATTGGGATCAACAATTAGTATCAGAGCCTCATGGCTCTTGATCTAGGATCACAAGGTTTGTTTTGAAGTCGTGTTCTTGATGAAAAGGAAGTAATGAATCTCTGTTTGGTGTATTGGTGATTTTGGTAAAATTAGGGTTTTTGCGACACTTTAAAGTGTCGTCTTTATACTAAGATTATTTTTGGTTTAAATTTGTATGGATGATCTGGGACTTTAAGGGAACAATAGTTATAGTATAGCAGATAGGTTCAAGAAGGTGTTCTGGTTTGTTTATGTGGAAGCATGATACAGGTTCTTGGACTGAAGGTAAAGTAGCAGGTATTTAATGGTTTCTGACGTTCTTGGGAGTATAAGCTGTTCATGGGCGATGATAGTTATGGTACGTGGATCTTAACCCTATTTAATAGGGCAGCATACTCATGATTTGGGATTGATAAAAGTTACTGCTGCTGATTGTTTATAGTGAATACGAGGGTTATGATTTTTGATTATATGGAATCTGTTATAAATATGAAATCCCTAATGTTTAGGGATTGTATTCTGATCCTATAATAACTTCCATAAATATTTTTGATGTTGCTGTTTATTTAAGTTTTAGACGTGAATTAGTTTGGATTGGCAGACGTGGTATTCTTTGGTAAGTAAAAATATTTCTAATGCTATTGGTATGGAAAGTTTAAACTGCCAATATAATTTTAAAGCTGCAATGAATACTTTGTACTGCCAAGGATGATTCAAAAGAAAGTAAGTGCAGTTTATTCGTTAATACTGCTTGGGTTAGCATTTACAACTGTTAGTAGTAATCGATTGGGTTTAATACTGCTAGTTTGTCATTCGTTAATGCTGCTAATTATGGGTTAATGCTGCCAATTAAAGGTTAGTACTACTTGTTGATTTTTAGTACTGCTCATTATACTGTTGGTGGTTTAAAGAGTTAGTATTGTTTGAAAGATGTTTTTGTTAGTACTGTTGCGTTGATACTTAATACTGCTGGCCAAGAAAATTAATACTGCCAGTTCATAGTTTGTACTGCTATTAAAAGCAGTTAATACTAGTAGCTTTAGCAGATATCGGATAACACATATGTTGAATCTCAGATTGAACAGATGCTTCGTTTAAGGGGAAGCTAACAGATTGATTTGGTTTAAATGTTCTTAAACGTTTAAAAGGCTTGTATTTCTGGATTAATTGGTTACGAAGAAGATTGTTTATCACTTATTTGGAGTTGAAGTGGAGTTTCACAGGTTTGTGTTTTATCATATCTCAAATGGCTTACAACATTTGGAGGTAACTTGTTCGTGCTTAGAAACGATGTGATGAAGACTTGACAAATCTAGCAAAGGTGTGTGATCTAACTTATGGTGCTCAATGCTCACATTTGCTATCACTTTGGTCTGGTGTCTCATAGAAGATGAGGATAATTGTCAAGAGGTTGCGATCTACTTATATTTTACAGATTTATTTATAAGTTTGACGTCACGTGGATAGTACAAGATATAAGACACAAGTTTGGGTTATTCTACTTCAGCATCAAGTTCGTTATACTTAGTTTTCTTCATCAGTAATCATTACATAGAGCCTACATTCAAGAAATGGTTAACATATGGGTTTCAAGGGAAGCTTAATGTTAAAATGTTTAACCATTTATATGCTACATCAAGGTGAAGGTTTTTACTACTGCTAGTTATTATTACTACTGCTAGTTTAAGTTTCTACTGCTCAAGTTCATTTATCTTAAGGCGCGTCATGGAGGGTAATTTGAGTTGTTGGAAGGCTGGATTAGAAGTGTGATAGTGGTTTGTGGTTGTCGAAATCAAAGTTGCATACTTTAGTCCCCTATTTGATTATGACAAAAAGGGGAAGAAGATTTACAAAGAAGATGTGCAACTTACAGATCCTTGGTGGAATTGCATGGATTAAAGGGAAGTATGTTTCATTCATATATATTAACTTCAGGGGAAGTTTATGCTTATTTTGGTTTTGTCATTATCAACTAGGGGAAGATTGTTGGGAATTATATTTGAGTTGATAAGACAAAACATATGAAAGATGAAGGACTTAAAAGACAAAGGAGGAATTCTTTAAAATATGGAATTCAGAGCATTTCTTTGAGAAACTTTGATCTAGAAGTCATGGAATTTGAATCTGCACATAGTAATACTACTGCTAAGCTACCTATACTCAAACTAGGTGAGTATGAGATGTGGGTGATAAGAATTAAGCAATACTTCCAGGTACAAGACTATGCTCTATGGGAGGTCATAGAGAATGGTAACTCATGGGTATCTGTACCACAAATAGCATAAGAGAATAGTACTTCAGTTACAAAGATGTCAGTACCTGTAACTGCTAAAGAAAAGACCAACAAGAAAAATGATGTGAAGGCTAGAAGCTTGCTACTCATGGCTCTTCCCAATGAACATCAACTTACATTTAGTCAGTACACTGATGCTAAAACAATGTTTGCTACCACCAAAACACAATTTGGAGGTAATGAAGCCACTAAGAAAACACAGAAGACACTTTTGAAGCAACAATATGAAAAAATTAGTGCATCAAGCGTAGAGTCTCTTGACTCTATCTTTAACAGGCTCCAGAAGATTGTTAGTAGGCTTGTAATTTTAGTTGTGGTCATCGCTTAAGAAGACTTAAATTTAAAAATTTTGAGCAGCTTGCCTCCTGAGTAGAATACTTATGTTGTAGTCTGGACGAATAAGGTTGAAATTGAAACAATGAGCATTGATGATTTGTATAACAACTTTAAAATTATTGAACAAAGTGTAAAGAAATCTGTTGGTGCAAATAGTGGTGCTCAAAACTTAGCCTTTATGACTGCTCAAAGCACTAGCAGTACTAATGATGTTAATAATGCTAAACCTGCATATGAAGTTAGTACTGCTAGCCTTAATGTTAACACTGCTAGTCCTTAAGTTAGTACTACTAGCTTCAGTGATAATGCTATGTATGCTTTCATGATTGAGAATCCAAATGGTTCTAATCTCCTACAATAAGACTTAGATAAAATTCATGAAGATGATCTAGAAGCAATGGATTTGAAGTGGCAGCTCTCTCTGCTAAGTATAAGGGCAAATAGGTACTATCAAAGGACAGGCAAGAGAATTTTCATTAATGCTAATGATATTGCTGGGTATGATAAATCCAAGGTAGAGTGTTTCAACTATTACAAGATGGGACACTTTGCCAGGGAGTGTAGAGCATCAAGGAACAAAGAGGGTCAGTTCATAAATCAAGACAACACTAAGAAGCAAGGAAACAATGAAGACACATCTTCAATGGAAATGTTGGCTATAGATGGTGTAGGTTTTGACTGGAGTGATATGGCAGAAGAACAAGTTCAGACAACATGGCTCTAATGGCGTTTTCAGACTCTGAGGTATACAATGATAAAACTTGCTCTAAAACTTGTTTGAAAAACTATGAAACTCTTAAGAAACAGTGTGATGATTTGACTGTTAAGCTTAAACAAAATGAATTTATAGCAGCTACTTATAAAAGAGGTTTAGCAACTGTAGAAGAACAACTTATCACATATAGAAAGAATGAGGTTCTTTTTAGTGAAGAAGTTGCAGTTCTTAAAAGGGAAGTAGCTTGCAAAGACTATGAAATAAATGTGCTTAAAAGTGAGTTTGAAAAAGTTAAGCAAGAAAAAGAGGGCATTAAATTTAAAATTAAGAAATTTGATAAAACCTCAAAAGACCTAGACAAGTCGTTAGGGAGTCAAATAACTGACAAAAGTAAAAAGGGTTTAGGGTATAGTGTAGTTCCTCCACCCCATCCTTTAATATATAATCTACCTAAAAAACTTAACTTGCCTTATTCTAGTCTTGATGAATTCAAAGAGCCCGAATTCAAAGCTTATGGTTATGAGGTTAGTAAGCAAGAGTCTAATGTTGTTTGTGATAAAAAAATCAGATGATTCTAAGGAAAATTCTGATGACTCTTTGGTAAAAGAACAAGTATCAAAAGATACAAGTAGCTTTGTTGAGTCTTCACATAATGTTGATAAAGAAACTGTTTTTCCTGTTAATTAAAAGGTAGAGTTTTTCAAACCTAAAAATCATGAAAAACCAGTTAAAAAGTCAGTTAGGTATACAGAGATGTATAAATCATAAACTCCTAGGGGGAATCAAAGAAATTGTAATGGACAAAAGTCCAATCAACTAAGAAGTGATTTTGTGATGTATAACAAAGCTTGTTTTATTTGTGGGAGTTTTAATCATGTACAGGCTTAGTGTAAATACCATCAAAGGGAAATGATGGTATATGAGAATAATTATAACAGGGTGAACTACAACTATACTACCAAAAGGACTCACCCTAATGCTCAAAGGAACATGGTTCCAAGAGGAGTTTTAATGAAAACTGGCCTAAAACCATTTAATACTGCCAGGACGGTTAATACTACTCATCCCTATCTACACTTTTTAGTGCTAAACCAATGTCACGTTTTTCAAAAACAGCACAATCAACTATAAAAAGACCCTTTCAATCAAAAACAATATTATCAAACAAAAGGTTTACACATAAAGTTAATACTGCCAAGGCACAAGCAGTTAATACTGCTAGGCCAAAAACAATTAAAACTGCTAGGCCAAATTCTGCAGTTGTTAATGTTGTTAGGGTTAATCAGGCAAATGCTATAAAGGCCTCAGCATGTTAGGTTTGGAGACCTACCAAACTTGATAGTGCATCAATCACCTTGAAGAAACATAATTACATTGATGCACCAGGCAGATCCAAGTCAGTAATGACTTGGATCCCCAAAGGAATCTAATTTCCTTATTTGTATGTGCTGGGCAAGCCACAACAGGATGACACAGGATTTGTTGACAGTGGATGCTCAAGGCACATGACTGGGAACATAGCTTATCTCTTAGATTTCAAGGAATTTGATAAAGGTTATGTTACATTTAGGGGAGGAGCACATGGTGATAGAATTTTTGGTAAAGGAACACTTAAAACTGATAGTCTTGATTTTAAAGATGTATACTTTGTCAATGAGTTAAAATTCAACCTTTTAAGTGTCTTATAGATGTGTGACAAAAAGAACTATGTCCTTTTTATTAACACTCAATGTCTTGTCTTATCTCCTAATTTTAAGTTGCTTGATGAAAGTCAGATACTTCTTAAAATTCCTAGAAAGGACAACATGTACAGTTTTGATATGAAGAACATTGTTCCTAAAGAGAGTTTAACTTGTCTTGTTGCAAAGGCTACATTAGATGAATCAATGCTCTGGCATAGGAGGCTTGGTCATATTAATTTTAAGAACATAAATAAGCTTGTTAAGGATAATCTTGTAAGAGGTTTGCCTACAAAACGTTTTGAAAATGACCAAACCTGTGTTGCTTGTCTTAAAGGGAAGCAACACAGAGCTTCTTGTAAGTCCAAAGTTCTGAATCCAATTACTAAGCCTTTGTTTATGCTTCATATGGATTTGTTTGGTCCAACCTTTGTGAGTAGTTTAATGCATAAGAAGTATTGCTTAGTAGTCACTGATGATTATAGCAGGTTTACTTGGGTTTTCTTTTTAACCGAGACCACCACCATAAGGTGGTGGTTCGGTCAGGTCTGCCACCGCCACGGCCGTACCATGGCGGTGCCGGCTCATGGTGGTTTTGAGTTTGGTGGTTCAATTTAGCACCGAGGGTGCGTTCGGGTTGGGTTTTAACATGAAAAGGGTGCGTCATGTTGTTCGTTGCGTCGACTAGGGCGCGTTTGTTTCGCGGGGTCACGCTCATAGGGTGCGTTTGGCTGTGTAGACATGCCATTTGGGTGCGTTTGGCTGTGACATCCCACATAAGGCGTGTTTGGTTTATGGCGCCATAAGGGGCCGCGTTTGGTTGTGGGTTTAACAGATAAGGGATGTTTGGTTGGGCATGAAATATAGGGCATGTTTGGTTTTTGTTATCAAAAGGCGTGTTTGGTTTTAGGATGACAAAATAAGGGTATGTTTGGTTTAAGAGAGAAAGACACGTTGGACGCGTTGGTTTATGCGAAGACAACGAGGGTTCGTTTAGTTTATATAGCAAATCAACAAACAAATGAAAATAACATTAGGTTTTATAAATATTAAAACTGGACTAAATTGGTGGTTTAAATTGGTTAAATAAATACAATATTTATTAGTTGTTTAGTTTAGATATAATATATATATATATATATATATATATATATATATATATATATTATACCTGGAAAACGCGTGCATTTGAAATATTGGAAAGCGAATAACTGCAATATATATTGATTAAGGGAAAAACGTTGAGTTTTACGTATATGGGAAACGTTACATAAACGGGGAAGTCATGATGAAACTTATATAATTTCCTATATTTATGATTCACTAAAACTACTATTGTTTTATAAACCGATAAAGGGAATAAATTATATGTTAAAGATATATAAGAATATAACTGTACGAAAACCTGACAACGAACGAAAAACTATACGTTTACAATTAGACAACTATTTTGGACACGACCCGTCGAGGAAACGAAATATAAGTTTATAAAATGTTATTTTATATTTTATGATTGTCAGCTAGAAGATAACCTAATAATTATTGTAAAAGCTTTACAAAAATCGTTTAATTTAATTAGTAACTTTAAAACGTACGATTACGTTTATACGAGGACATTTTAATATTTTAACTGGTGAGTTCCGAAAACGTGTCGGATTATATTACTACAAATATTTTCTCACATCTTTGATACAATACTTGTAAAGAATCATATTCCTCAAATATTTATTGGATTGTTTGTCTTTGTTATATAACTCACGGTACGAGTTATATAAGGGTGTATTTTTATATGTAATATATAAAGAATATATTACACACTTTTCGTTACTTTTCAATCTATTTATTTAACCAACCACCAAACCATTACAACTTTAAATCTAAATCTTTTATCAACGTGTCGCGTTGATGTGACTATTCATCGGGAAACCCAAATAAGTTATCCTAGGCTAGTGAGACTTAGCCGTTAAGATTAGTTGCAACTTCTCGATCGAGCAGCTTCGTCTTCCGTTCGTGTTGTGCATATTAGATGCCTATCTGTCAATCGTTCTTCATCATCAAGGTGAGTTCATAACCTCGCTTTTCAATCTTTTGAATGTTTATAAACCCGCGAGGGGGAATACATGCTTGTCTACAAACTCTTTACTTACTGGGTCATCTTATAACAATGTGATTGTTTTTAAAGGATATTATGAGTTTCATAGCCTCACTTTTACTCGTTATGGATAAATGTTTTATATATTTTTGGAGTGAAAACATGCATTGTTTTATAAATGGACACAAGTGGATCAATTTTATATTATGATTACGTGTTGCCTAAGTAGCGATAACCCAAGTTGAGCCCCTTTTATCATGAACTGTCAATTGATTAGATGTAGTTGTGAATTTCATTAGTGAGCGCGATTGTTATGAATAAGATCTATTTGGGTAAACGACTCCCCCGTTCGGGGTGACTAGCTATCACCGGGAACGAACGTTATGCATGTCGAATTTAGGATGTTTCGGGTTAGACATCTAATCGGGGCAGAAATTGCAATATATATTATTGCAAGAAAGATTGTCGAGCTTCAGTGTCATGAGCTTAGGAAACGTAATCAAGGTTTCATGATGTTTGCATTTGTTGTTTCATCACGGGAAGTTTATATGTTAGTGATAGTTGCGGTTTGCTTTATCATGGGGAAAATCTTGTGGTCCTATGTTATACGTTTTGGCGACTATTTGGAGATTTAAATGGTCTGGCATGTTTTGCAAACTGTTTGTATTTTGAAATCATACAATATTTTGAAAGGACATTTAAGGAAATTAAATGGTCATATATACTTTGGAAACCTTTGGTTTATTATTCATATCTAAACTAACCTATGAACTCACCAACTTTATGTTGACGTTTTTAAGCATGTTTTTCTCAGGTGAATTAGATGCTTGGATTATCTGATGTGCATTGGAGTCTAAATTGACAAGATTTCATAATTGGATTTCTACAAATGATCAAATCTCGTTGTGTCGCTTTCAAGCTTTTCATTGTGATGCAATTATGGGACAACTATTATTTTGATTTCAGAAAATCAACGAGATTGTTTTACAAACGACACATTTAGAGGTCGTTCTCTTGTATCTAGCGCTGTGTATTATGAAGTAGCACCCCAAGTGGTATTCCGCTGCGTTGTGATTTTTGGGGGTGTTACAAATCAACTGTAAAAAGGCCCTATCAATTAAAAACATTATTAACAAACAAAAGGTTTACCCAAAAAGTTAATACTGCCAAGGCTCAAGCAGTTAATACTGCTAGGCCAAAATCAATTAAAACTGCTTCGGCAAATAAACAGTTGTTAATGCTTTTATGGATAATCAGGCATTGCTGTAAAGATGATAGCAGTCCTAAAGAAGTTAATACTGCTGGACAACATGTTAATACTGCCAGTCCTGAAGTTAATATTCCTAGTTCATATGATCAAGATAGCCCTAAAGACATGTTCACTATGGGAGCTAGTCATACACTTGAAGCCACACATGTTGAGTTCTTCAATGATGAAGATGAACCAGAAGTTGATTTGGGGAACATCACAAATTCCTATACAGTTCCAACTACTCCCAATACAAGAATTCAAAAAGATCACCCAATTGAAAATGTGATTGGTGATGTGAAGTCATCTGTTCAGAAAAGAAGAATGACAAAACCTACTTCTAAACAAGGGTTTCTCAGTGTTGTATATGAACAAAAAACACATGATACCCTGAATACTTGTTTATATGCTTGTTTCCTATCACAGATTAAGCCCACAAGCATTGCTAAAGCTTTATCTGATTCATCTTAGGTAGAAGCAATGCAGGAGGAACTTCTGCAATTCAAACTCCAACAATTTTGGATACTTGTGGATTTGCCTATTGGAAAGAGGGCCATTGGAACAAAATGGGTCTTTAAAAACAAGAAAGATGAAAGAGGGATTGTGATTAGGAATAAAGCAAGGTTGGTTGCAAAGGGTCATAGACAAGAAGAAGGTATAGACTATGAAGAATTTTTGCCCCTGTGGCAAGAATTGAGGCAATAAGATTATTTTTGGCCTATGCTTCTTTTATGGGTTTTCTGGTACATCAAATGGATGTGAAGAGTGCATTCTTATATGGAACTATTAAAGAAGAGGTTTATGTTACTCAACCACCAGGATTTAAAGATCCTGACCATCCAGACAAAGTTTACAAGGTGGTCAAGGCACTTTATGGGTTGCATCAAGCACCAATAGCATGGTATAAAACCTTGGCTAACTATTTGTTGGGAAATGGTTTTAAAAGAGGGAAGACAGATCAGATATTGTTTATCAAGAAGCAAAAAGGAGATATTTTGGTTATACAGGTTTATGTTGATGACATTATCTTTGGCTCTACAAACAAGGAACTGTGTAGTGCATATGAGAAGCTTATGAAGGATAAGATTCAGATGAGTTCTATGGGAGAACTTACTTTGTTTCTAGGATTACAAGTACAACAGAAGGAAGATGGAATATTTATCAGTCAAGATAAATATGTAGCTGAGATTTTGAATAAATTCAACTACACAGATGTGAAGTCTGCTTCTACTCCAGTTGATTTGGAAAAGCCTTTAGTCAAAGATAGAGATGCTGATGATGTTGATGTACATCTTTATAGATCTATGATTAGGTCTTTGATGTATCTTACATCATCTAGGCCAGATATCATGTTTGCAGTATATGCATGTGCCAGATTTTAAGTTACACCAAAGACATCACATCTCTTAGCAGTCAAGAGAATTTTTAGATATTTGAATGGCAAAACAACCTTAGGCCTTTGATATTCTAGGGATTCTCCATTTGAACTAGTTGCTTATACTGATAGTGACTATGCTGGAGCCACTCAAGATAGGAAGTCAACAACTAGAGTTGTCAGTTTTTAGGAAACAGGTTGATATCTTGGCAGTGCAAGAAGCAAACTATAGTTGCAACCTCTACTACTGAAGCTGAATATGTGGCTGCTAATAGTTGTTGTGGATAAGTACTCTGGATTCAAAATCAATTGCTGGATTATAGGTATAATTTCATGAACACTGTCATTAATATAGACAATAACAGTACTATTTGCATTATTGAAAATGATGTTCAACATTCTAAAACAAAACATATAGAGATTAGACATCATTTAATAAGAGATTGCAATGCTAAAAAGTTAATTCAAATGGTTAAAATTCATACTGATCATAATGTTGCAGATCTTCTTACAAAAGGTTTTGATGCAGGAAGGTTTCAGTACTTGGTCTCAAGTATTGGAATGCTTAATCCTTAATGTTTAAATCTCTTTATGTCTTTGTAAAGTTTTGTAAATGATTAGTATTGTTAGTTGTATCCATTATTACTGCTAAGTATAATTAGTACTGCTAGTTATACTTAAGACTACTTGTTAAAACTGTTAGTCATAATTAATACTATCAAAAAGAAAATACTTTGGATTGTGTATTCTTGGTTTTGGACTAACACTTGCAGGTAAATCATATTGAATACCTAATGTTGAATACTTCACCTCTAAAGTATTTTTTGAGGGGAGGCTTGGTAAGTGTTTAATTACACATACCATTTTCCATTAAAACTGGACTTAAATGACCAAAAATGTACCAAAAAAATACATCGTATTTGTATGTTTTGCATTTGTATTGTGCAGGTAACGGACATCTAAGAAAAGGACAAAAACAAAGCCAAAACAACAAAACCGAGAACAAGAACGAGAACAGAAAGAGCGTGAAAGAAAAGTCAAATCAAAGACCGTGAGAAGTCAAAAAGACAAAGTCAAAGTCAACAAAAAAAGTCAAAGTCAAAGTCAACCCCGGGAAGTTGCATTGGAAAAACATCTGAAAAACAGGACTCAAAAACACTAAAATTGTAAAATGTGGCCCACAGTACCCACATAGTGGCCCGGGTCAGCCCACTTATTTACTAATCCTTATAAAACCTTTTAAACCATACTGGCCCAACACAAGTCCAAACAAAAAGCCCAACCCCCCTTATAACAAACATGGTAACCCAACCTTTTTAACCTTTACACCGTTAGTCCTTTAAGGACTAACGGTGCAAACATTTATAAATCAAAAGGGCTTAACTTGCCAACCACAAGGACTGTGGTTATAATCAAACTATACACAATGAGGGACCACTTTTGCCAAACATTTCAAATTTTTACCATGAACCCTCAATTCAAAAATGGCGCGAGTACTGTATATCTCCCACACTCTTTATGTGTGTCCTTTCCTGCAACAACCAGACAAAACACCCTTTTACACACAACAAAACCCATTAATCACCTTTATCCCACCACACAACCTCCAAAATCCTCCGTTGGCATTCCTCTTCACCCAATTTTCGTTTAAGTGATATGACAAAAGATCAAGCGTGCTTGGATCATAAGTTGGGCACTTACTAATAATGAATGGCCTAGTTCGAAGACTTTGAGCTACTCACACATGAAGCACAGCCCTCTTATGTCTCACACAAGAAACACACATCTTAGAATCTTTAGTCTCTATATAAATAGGACTTTGTAAGCCCGAATGAGGCATATATAGTTTTAACCTAGTTTTTAGTTTTTCAGTCATTTTAATTATTGTCTTTAAAATTCCAAGTATTGTAAACTTTTTAATCTTTAATAAAAAATTAAGTTTTTAAGTTATCTTTTGAATTCTTATTGTTAAAAGTCTCTCATAAGCTACTTTAAGCTCTTATTTAATCATATAAGCAACCTGTTTTCATTTAAATATTGAGTACTTAAGAAAATTTTACAAAAAACCAAAAAAAAATCCACTCCCTAAATTACCATAGCTTATTTTTGGATCATAAGCCAAACTTGGATGGGCTTATGGACACTACTAGCTTATCTTTGATAAGCTAGAGCTGGTAGATAAGCTCTTTTGAGCATTGTTTGCCCTGTTTAAGTAAGGGATTTGTAAGTTTCATTTTCTTTTATTTTCTTGTATTTTACTGTAGCATTGTTTATTCTTGCTTATTGTGCTTATTTCTGCTTATTCTTGGCTTATTTATGCTTAGTTATAATGTTTAATGCTTATTATGCTTGTCTTGTAGTTTAGAAATCATTAGTCTAAGTTTTTTCTAAAAAAACTGTCTTAAATAGCTTATTTAGTTGCATAATCTGTTTTAGCTTATTCTAGTGCTTAATTCTTGTTGAAATTTACTTAATATTGTTAGTATAGCTTATTTAATATCTGGTCTTTACAATTTGTGGCTTAAATCAGTTTAAAAAGTCAAAATCATGATTTAAAGGGGTGTTTGGTTTAACTGTTTTTAATGATCAAAATGGGTCAAAATGAGTTTAGCCTCTTGGGTCATCTTAGTTTAACTTAAATTCATCATAAAATTCAGTTGTTAGAAGTTTTTAAGTGAAAAATCTCAAAATCATAGGCTATATAGGTTGTTGTTTGAATCTGTGAACATTTACCTATTTTATTAGCTTATTTGGTTAAGAACTTTGATACTTGTAGTTTTGAGATGTTTTTGTGTTTATGCAAGTGTTAAAACACCTTAGAATCAAAGTCAATAGGCCTGCATTTGTCATTTTTGGTTTTGTCACATCTGTCAAAAAATTTGCTAAGTGTTGAAAATTTGAGAAATTGCTTTTTCAATTGCTAACTGTGGCTTATTCTGAATTTCAAAATGGTTTTAGATTGTTGATATAAGTTCTTTGAGGGCTAATTTCAATCTGTTTGGTGGTTTTAAGATCATAAGGTTCTGGTTGTTAGCTTATTTTTAAGCTCAAAAGTAGTGTTTTGTTAAGATTGCAAAAAATCTTCTAAGTGTTGAATCTGTGTGAAACACCTTTTTCATTAAGCTTGTTAAGAGCTTATTTGATTTTCAAACTCCTTTTTGAAAGTGGTTTTAAGTAGCTTTTTGGCCAAGTTTTTTGTGGTATACTAAGCCATAAGGATCTATTTTCTAGCTTAAAAATAAGCTAGAAAAGTCCTTTTAGGCAATCTGGTTATGTATTTGCTTATTTTAGGATTAGTATTGCTTATTAGGTTAGTTTAAGCCTACTTTAGCTTATTTCACTTAGGTTAGGGCTTATTTGAGCTTATTGCCTCCTTTAGTTAAAAACTTCAAGTTTTAGAGTCTTTTTAGTTAATATGACATTTAAGCTAGTTTCAGCTTATTCTAGTTGCTTATTTTTATGCCTTAGTACTTTTTAGATATAGCCTTTCATCTGTCTTAGCTTATTTTGAGTTTTCTTAGCTTATTTGTGCCCAAAGTGCTTAACAGTTAAGCAAAAGGTCACTTAGTGTAATATAGCTTAATCTGTCACCCTTTTGTGCTTATTTATGTGCTTATTTGTGGCTTAAATAAAAAGTGTTTTTATTAAAAGTGCTTATTTTTACGTCCTCTAAAAAGTTGTAAAAAATGGAAAATAAAAACATTTGGGAGTAGGAGAAGTCCCAAGTGAGCAGGGCTCGAACTCGGGACCTCCACCAACTCACCAAACGTTTTTACACACACACCTCTACTACACAAGCGCCCTTGGGTCTTTTCCGTTGGAGTTTGCACAATTTATTCCTATATCACCTTTTTAGCCCATTTTGCTTATAAGCTGTTTTAGCTTATTTGATAAGCTGTGTTACCCAGCTTATTTTTCTTAGGATAAGCTTTGTTCAAGCCACTTTTGCTAATTTTTTAAAGAATTTTTATAATTAGTTTAGTATTTTTAATCATTTAATTTTATTAAAATCATTTTTAATTCATAATAAATTATAAAAAAGTCAAAAAAATCTAATTCTTTTTTTGAAAATTTTCTTTTATCAGATAGAACCTAAGAAAATTAGATTTGTTTTCGTAGGGTTAAAATTGCAAATTTTGATTTTTTAAAGAACGAGATTGAATCTCATTCACGTTTTTCGTGTTTTTAAGCTTAAATCGCTTTCGTTTTTGTTCTAGTTTTCTTTGTTCTTACATTTTAGTCACTTAGGACTTATAAAAGTCAAAAATATCATTTTAGGATTAAAATTGGATAACTTAAGGTTTTATGTCACGTTTTAGGATTCCCGCTTGCGTTTTAGGTTTAAATTTGTGTTGCCTTCATTGTTTTTAGTGTATATTGCATTAATTTTCCCATAGACTTAGAAAACCAATCAAAATCTTTTTCCATTCAAGCATCAATTATCAAATCGACAAACGACTTCCCATTGCATTCCTCGTTGGGGATAACGACCCGGGAATCATACTTCCGGATTTTCTACATTGAGATTTTTTATTCTTATTATATATTTATTATATTTATTATATTTAATATATATAAAGGGTTGAGTTTCTCATTGTCAATTTTGGCGCCGTTGCCGGGGAGGATTGTATACGATTGTCGTTGCGTTTGACAATTAGTGCTTTGGAGATCCTTCTGTGAGAAGTTATTTTGCTTATTTTTATAAAAAAAATACAAAAACATTTTTCTTTTGTTATTATATATATAAGAAAAAAAATCAAAAAAAATTGTCCATAAAAAGAAAAAAATTCACCATCAATATAATACTTTCAACTGAAGTATTATCATTAATAAGTTCCCGAACCAAAGATCAAAAACTTACCTTTTGTGTCACTTGTGAGGTACGATTCACCTTCGAAAGATAAATAA
>BQNB010072251.1:0-32500 GCA_026074375.1 Tanacetum coccineum
ATCTCTTTTTGTAGATTTTGACCTTTTGCCTTGGTCTAGGGCATTCGGTTAGAATCTGCATTTGTGATATTTTAAGTATATATTACCAACGAATCACCCTTCCTGAGGATCGGTTTAAGTATCTTGTCAGAAGGATTGGTATGAGATGTTTGACTCCAGCTGAACTGGAGGTTCTGACAAATGAGACTGCTTGATATCATCATCAAACATCACCATGTACATATTTTTGAGAAAAGCAAAATACAAAAATATAAAACTTCAAAAAGAAAATACAAAATCAGGAAAACAAAAAATTTCCAAAAAAGATTCTTCTCGACATGTCTCTTGGAATCGATAACATTTACATGCTTAGAAATGTCGATTAACATTGACACGGGTGTGTAAATGAAGTTCGAGCGAGAGTTGCAAATAGTTTCAAAACATGTCATTTCTAATTTTCTAAATGGCTTATGTGCAAATATCAGTACATAACCCGGACTTCAAATACGGGAAGGTTTATAACTTATCCTCACAATGAGAAAATTAACGTTTCTCGGTCTTGAGTTGTTCTTAAAAGATATTCAATGTTTTTAGCTCAAGAAAAAGGATAGTGTACGTTTCAGTGCGCTTACCCTTACCGTTAGAAGAGAAGTCCTCTAACATCTGGTTTTTCAAAAAGTTGAACAAAATTTTTCAAGAATTTCTCGATGACAATTCATAATCTTTCAAAATTGTGTGTGCAACACTCCAACCCTCACAATGTTTTCAAAATACAACAAATTTTCAATTGGTCCTATTTTTGAGGGGGATTTTTTCAAAAAACTATGTTTTAATGTTTTTAGATACATCAACAACGACAACTCTTATGTATCCAACACATTATCAAAAAGTTCCAAACCATTCATGCTGATAATATTTTCTCCCACAGAATTTTCAAGACATATTTTAATCACAAGGTATTTCAAAAACTAAGTGTTTATTATTTAAAATAAGGGGAGAAAATGTAAATTAACTATGATCTATTCGGTCTAAGTGTGACAGGTAAGAAAAGGTTTTTATGATTCGATCTTAATAGCCTACAACTTCTTAATTTCTGACGATTCTGAAGTCATAAGGTGGTTAGGTTAGGAATCAATCCTATGATCCAACCAGAACCGGAGGATCTACCCAAGGATAATCCAAAGTTAGAAATAGCAGTCCTTAGGTATGATTGGAGATGAATGTATATGGGAATAATGCCGACTAAGATTGAGCTAACACTAGAACAATCACAACAAGGTGTTAGTAATGACGTCCTGGTAAGCATTGAAGGCGTTGAAGAATGAAAAAGAAATGTATGGAAAAAAAGGTCTAAAGAAAGAAGCCCTCCACACAACTTAAGGCAGAAACCGGGTCAATACATATGCTGTCAGAATCACAAGTTGATTGCTGACATTGAAAACGACATCATGGACCCAGTGATGCAATGCACAACCCTTCCCAGCCATTCGGGTTTCTCTCAACAGAAACTTGTCTCATTTGTCATGGAGATACACACATTATCTATTGACATCTCATTCCGAGATCGTTGATATTGAATAGGTGGCAGTCTGCTCCAGCCTCCGAGTACTAAAACCAAAATGCACTAATCGAGTCTAGATCCAAGAGATTAATCTAAATCTCGTTAGGACACATTCCATTTCAAACACTTGTTGAACATCATCAAGTTCACAAGCTGTTAACAAGAGTCCTACGCAATATCATTGTGATATTTGCCAACATCTGAGTGATATATTATTCACAATGAGGATGGAAATCCTGCTTGAGCCAGCATCAAACAAGCTCTTGGTAGGTGACTTGCGAGATTCTATATGAATCAAACTTGTGACAACTGGATATCGATTTGGTCCAGTAAATGAATTGACGGTTGATGAATTTTGATAAAAATATTAAAACTCCCGATGTGTTACAAAAACGCTTTTACAAGTAACACGTCGATTGATTTTCAAATCAATTTTCTTGATTATCACTAACGTAAACCTGCAGGTTAAAAACGGTGGTGACAGTATCCCAATCAACCAAAGTCGATTCATTACCACATGTTCATGCTCATTCTACAAAGACAATCTATCATGAAAGCTCAAGATTTAAAGACAAAGACTTTCGCTAACTCTGATTTGAAGCTTTCAAGATGAGGCATAGTATGAGAATGTTGGTCAAAGACACAAGATCGCAAGATGGCAAAGACGATAAAAACAATGACAAAGGCTCAAAGTCTAGATCGCAAAGCATGAAGGAACAAACCTACAACAAAGAACAAAGAGAAAGACCAAGACCACATGAGCTTAACGACAAAAGCAATCTCATGATCTCATGAAGGAGTGTCATCAATGAACTCACTTCGGGGGAGATTGTTAGCCTCAAAATATTGAGTCGAAAATGAAGTTCGTTCATTATGTATTTAAGTCTCGGTCAATCAATTAGTTAACGTTGTAATAGGAAAGTATCGGGAATCGGGCTCGATAGTTAATCTGATATTGTATATGTTTCGGGTTTAATCCCAAGCAAAACCCGAGCCCGAGTCCTAGTCAAATATCTCGCACGTCACTTTAGAGTGGCGAGGTATATATACCTTTTCCTCTTTGGAAAAGGTAAGCAAGAGTTCACTTTAATATATCTTTCTCATTTCCTTTTCTATATTCTCTCTCAACTCTCTCTCTCTTGTTTCTCTCTTTAAAACCTTCATTTCTTCTTCTCTTTTCTTCTTCGATTCGTGTTGTATGATATGAAGTGAAGTGTTATACGGGATCCTACATTCTTATTCTCGAAGCACTCTGTTAGGAAAATATTGTAAACAGACTTAATACTGTTAGTATTAAAGTTAAGTCTGTTAGTTATAGTTAGTACTGATAGCTGAATAGTTAGTACTGTTAGTATAGAAGTTAAGTCTGGTAGAGCAAGTTAAGTCTGCCAGCATTAACTTAAGTTTGGCAGTATTAAAGTTAATACTGCTTGGTCAGACAGTTAAGTCTGTTGTAATATTAGTAATAGTTATCAACTTAGCGTTGATTTAGGAAGAGATAAGTATTATCTCTTAACGCGTTTAGGGTTCCTTAAGCTTATAAAAGGAACATAGAATAGTATTGTAGACAGATCAATTGATTGAGTATTCACAATAAAATAGTAATAGTAATAGCAATTTTAGTATTTGTTCTTGTGTTCGTCTTGGTATAAGTATTGATATTCCGCGTCAATATTTATATTCACAGTCATTGTCTCTTATAGTATCTTTGGATTTGTTCAAAGGACTATAAGTCATTCAAGGCTCATTCAGATCCTGTTTATAAGGACCTACACACTCCTTAATAGTGATCCTTCACCACCTCTGAACCAAGGAAATTATTTGCCAGAAATCAAAAAGGAACTTAAACTATGTGAAGCCTATTAGCTAATAGTAGGTCCCGATATTGCAACCGAACTCTCCTATTGGTCAGTGTGTATTTATAGTAGATATATAAAAACTCACAAGACTGTATTTTTAATTTTTTTCTCCACCGGATTTATCAATAGTTTGACGAAATGAAACCAATTTTGACTTTTATTAGCACTTTTATTATCTAATAAGAGGCTAGATTTTGCAATTGAGATCTCCCATTGATCAATAAAAGAATAGCTGTCACAAAACATTTTTCTTTTGTTATATAAAAGATTCTAACGTTTTCATAATGATCTTTGTCCACTACCCTTTTAAACGTGTTTATTTGTGAACATTGGCTTTAAAGTATTGATCTTATCTGGAAATGTTCAAAAGGATGGTAATATGCTTAGCAAAATATCTCGTAATAAATTCCTTTTTTTAATTTGTATCACATACATGTGTAAAACACAAACCACGATTATTTTGTTTTTCTTTTGATGAGTAAAATTTCACATTTAGTAAAAGATAAGAATGAATATGGGTCGTCGACGTCGAATGACAAAAAGACACCAAATAAACATGCGCTCAATTAAACTTCGAACTTACACACATCGAACCGGCCAAAGGGAGCTCGACCCGGTTTACACATCTATTTCACAAAATATGTCTACATATGTCCTAGATGAAAATTAAATGAGTAAATAGAATTTAGCTCGATTAAATATGACATGCACAATACTATCATGCAATTACCAAAAGGCTTGTAGTCCGATAGCACTTAATGTGTGTGAGAATGCTCCGAGTCATTTGGTTATGTTTTCAAGTCATATGTTTTTATTCAGTAACGTGGTTATTAGCAGTAACTTACTGAACCCATCGTTTAAAAACACTATAAGGTCATGTATGTTATAAGAGTAACTCATAACTTTCTGACTGGAATTGCCACAACATAGGCGTTGTTTTTAGCAAGAATTATTGCGATACGATAATTGTAAGTAATAAAAGGTGAGACGAGTGTATGAGTTTGGGTTTAGATCGCTTGTTTTGGGCAAATCTTCCAATCGCCCGCTTCTCTTCGAAATGGATCTTGTACTAAACAATGTGATTGATGATGATTTTCCCTGCACAAATGATAGAAAAAAAAAACCGTTAGCCTTAACGTGGGGCGTGACCCCACGATTGGACTCTCGACGTAAGAGTAAGTATTCATGATGTCAGAGAATATATATTGTTGGTTAAAGGTGTCCAGAAAATTTGTACCTATGGCTGTGTCAGAGGGCTCCTATTTATAGGATAGCTTAGTACTAGGTTTCCTAGTAATTTCGCTTGTTAAACGTAGTGGTCAGAGTTGGGACCCCTTGTCGGCAAGGTCCGCTATAATCGTGACTGCGGACGCAAGTTATCTTCTGCGGCCGTTATCCATGGTTCATCTGCATCCGCTTTGCTAATTCCGGACCGTGCCAGTATGGTTCTGGGCTTATTTTCAGCCCGTTATGTTTATTATTTGGGCTAGGGCCCAGATGTGATGGTACGGCCCAGGCCCAAAAGCCTGGCGTACCCGTTGTACGTCATCAAGTCCTCTCAGTCTAGTTTGTTTACTGCGTGCATAGTTGCCGGTTGTGCACAGTAAACGTTGCTAGACTAAAGTTCTGTACGGTTCCGCTTCTTCCGCGGCTATTTTTGCTTCTCTGTGACGCTTCCTTGTACCTGTTAGGTGGAACGTGTGAGACGTGGACTCTTTTTGACCTTTTGTCTTCTGACTAGTTTGACTGTGTGGCCCACTTGTCTAACTGTCATCACTATTTTTACTTTCGATCTTGTCCGTCGACTCGGACGTCTTTGGCATGTGTATCCATCTGGGATTAATTTGAATTAAATACACCATTGGTATAAATACCCGATTCAGTTTTGACTGTTTCCTTTTTCTCTCCTTTCACCTAAATCGCCATTGTTAAAAAAATTGAGCTGTTTAAGCTGTTTCTTCTGCGTTGTGCGCTTCTTTGAAGAACTCTTAGACTCTCAGGTTAGGCTCTGATCCTTTCTTACTCTTTATCATGAGCAGTATTACGGATATTAAATCTGTTCTTACTCGGAAAGGTCTCGACATTTTTTGTCAAAAGTTTCATATTCCTGAGGATGTTCATCCGCAATTGCCTAGTCCAAATCAAACTATACATGAAATGCCTGTTGGGAAGATTGGCGTTTATACTAGATTTTTTGAGTATGCCAACTTCCGACTACCTCTTTCCACCTTCCTTGTTAATATTCTTAGGTGTTATCACATCAATATTTCCTAACTTTCTGTTATTGCGGCCGCCAAAGTTTCTCACTTCGAGGCTTTATGTCGTGTTTATAATATCGAACCAACGGTTGGGCTGTTCTGTTGTTTTTATGTAAATTCTAAAAACAAAGGGTGGATGTCTTTTAGCAAACGTCCCGATAGTGATGCCGTATGTTATACCAAACCCCTGGATTCGCTTAAACACTAGAATGACCACTTTTTTTTGTCGACTCCTTTGCTTGTCCAGCTTCCTTTCCATGGCATGCTAACAAGAATGTCTCTAAAGACCCTTTCCCAAAGTCAACTGAGTTTAACGCAGATCATTTTGCTACCCTTGTTGCGCATCCGGCTCCGTTCCGGAAGTATCCGAAACCCTTCCTTTGTTTGGTTGGAATGAGTCGTTATTATACCCTGGATGAGGAGACTTATCCCAGGTTTTTTCATGATGACGGAACGGGTGGGTGTTTGTCATTATGCATTGTTTACCCTGTGGTTTCTTGATCTTATTTTTGATTATTTACTCATTTTATGCAGAGATGGATTTGTTTGCGTTTATCCATGTTGCTGATCCCACCAAGGTAAAAATTGTCAAGAGGGAGCGTGTTGAGGAGGAGGCGAAGCTTCTGGATTCTACTGTAGGGCATGTGGTTCTGCTAAAAGTGAGTTGGAGGCTAGTGTTGAGAAATTATTTGATGAAGGTGGTAGCACGGAACAAGGAGATTCCGTTGCCGGAGGAGGCCAAGATGCTGAGATTGAGCTTGTCACGGCTGTTGAAGATATCGCGGCTAGGAATGTGACTGTTGAAAGGCTTAAACGTCCATGTAAGAAAAGGCCAGCGGCTACGGATGCTAGTGGCTCCTCCCATCCTCCCAAGAAACTACGATGGGATTACGGGACTTCTGGTGAGGTTGTTATTGGTGGTAAATCTCCGTCTGTTATGTAGGAGTTGTTGGCAAATAGCATCCTGAGTGTTGAGGCTTGTGTTTCAGCTATGCCAACCTTGCCTTTTGTCACTTCGTCGGTGTTTGCCACGCCGGAGCGTGAGGGTGATGCTCTTCTTGATTCTGTTACCAGGGGCAATCTCCGTTCCTTTGGCCAGGCCGTAAGGTTCGTTATTTCTTCAGATTCTTCCCATCATTCTAGTACGAATGCTTCTGGAGCTGGAGTTGATTATGTTATCAAGTCTGATGTTCCTCCTCCAATGACAACCGAGGCCGTGATCACCACCAGTGTTGTCAATGTTCCTCTTGTTCCGATTCCAAGAGTTGCGGACAAAGTGACTCCTCAGGTTCAACAGTCTATTTTTCATGAATCCAGCTTCGCCGATACTATTAGGCCAGACGATGCGGGTCCTTCCCATCTTCCTGAGAAAGAGCTTTCCATGGGATCTCGGGAGGTGGATTCTGAGAATCTCCATGATGTTTTCGTTCCGCACTGGAATATTCCCAACGACGCTCTCCTGGATGATCTAGATACCTCCAAGGAATTTATTAATCATTTGGCTCCTCCAGTTTTATTTGCGCAGATCCGTGACATGGATTATGAGGAGCTGTTTACAAAATTTAGCGTTGGGACTGCTCGTCAAGCTTGCCTGAGTGCGGAGGCAAGGATGCGGACTAAATATAGTCTTAGTGAGAGAAAAAGGTTGGAATCTGAATGTGGGAGGCAAGATGAATTGTTGAAGTCTAGGGACGAAGAGATTGAAAACCTAAAGGCTTAACTTTTGCTGAAGCAACAGAGGCCGCTCGCCTCCGCATTCAGGTATTTGCTGTTGAAATTGCGGCAAATGTGCATGTTGATGAGCTGAATGTTTTGAAACAGAAAAATGTGGCTCTTGAGGATGAAAAGAATTCCCTTAATGAGAAAATCATAGAGCTTCAATCTTCAGTCTCTGCTAAGGATCTTGAGCTTAAAGATTTAAATGTTGTTGTGTCTTCTCTTAGATCTCAAAATGACGGCCTTGTGGACCAGGTATACATCCCGGAACTTAAATGTCTTGTCCGTTATCTCTTTTTTATATATATCTATACTGTTATCATGGTAGGTGCACGCGCTAGAGACTACATGTTTCGGCCTCCGTGAGCAGGTTTCAGGATAGGAGCACTTGAAGGAGCGGATTGAGGAGTTCCAAGATGCTCAGATGAAAATTGTTGATGATAATGTAGCCAAGCTGGATGCGGATCTTTTAGAGATGGCATGTCATTTAGAGGAGAAATTTTACCCTTATATTTTGACCACTATATCTGGCCGGAGGTGGCTTCTAACCCACGGCCTGAAGCTTGTTCTTGTCAAATGTTTGAATTCGTCTGAGTATCTTACGGCTTTGGGAACTGCTATCAGCCGTGCTATTAAGCAGGGGATGCAAAGTGGTCTTGCGGCCGGAATCGACCATGGAAAGAAAGGCAGGAGCCTGACAGATGTTGTTGCCTATAACCCTGATGCGGAGGCAGATTTTAACTCTGCTTTGCAAAAACTCCGTGAGGTGGATTTCCCTCTGCTTACTGAACTAAAGTCTCACAAGGATGCGAGTGTTGAGGATATCATGAATCTGCTTCGCTTGGAAAGCCCCCTTGCTGATGCTCCTGGTATGATCGATTTGCAGATGTTGAGCAGTTAAGGGTTCCTATTCATAGGTGTTGGAATTAAACAAAAATTCCACATTTTGATGTAATAATAGAATATACATAGATTTAGGATCAATGTGCATAGAAGGAAATAGTGCAGGGACTACTATTGTATTTATAGTATACTTAGTTACATCTCTAAGTATAAATAAGGCATTAGGCCACCATAATGATGTAATTCTTCCACACCAAGTCATTTGTATCAATATCAAATGAGAAAAGGTTAAGAAATTCTCTCTCTAAACACACACACTAATTACACCTTGATCTACACACACTAGTCATCAATCAAGATCTATATGCTTAATATGTGGTATTAAGAGTCAATGATTGCGGATTAGCGTTTCCATTATAGTGTTGATTGTATTAGAGATTGAGAATTTGCTTATTTCTACTTATTTTGTTTGCTTATTGCTTATTTTCGTGCTTATTCTGTTTTGTTTGAGAATCTGTGCTTATCTGATTAAAATCGCTTATCTACTGCTTATTCAGATTCTTATTTAGCTTATTCAGTCGAGTTTTGAGCTTATTCAGTCGTTATGCAAGTTTAATTCATGATAATTCTGTCAGCATATCTGTGCTTATTCAATGTGCTTGTCTGTGCTGATTCGTGCTTATTCTGCTTATCTGTGCTTATTCAGTCGAGTTTTAGCTTATTTTCTACTTATTCAGACTGCAAATTGCTTTTTCAGAATCAGAAAGCTTATCAGTTGGTTTATCTGCTTATTTCGTGTGCTTATCAGTTAAATCTGCTTATTTTTTGCTTAAGAAAATTGCTTATTTTTAGATATGAAAGTTTAACTGATTTGTAACAGAATGTGTAACTGATTTTGAAAAAGTTTACTTTTGGTCAAAAACGCATTTTCTGTTACATGCGTTTTTACTGTTCACGCGTTTTGGTCAAAAGGGTTGCACGCGTGTAATTCACACGTTTCTTTGGCTATACGCGTTTTTATTTTCTGGCAACCATGTAGAAGGCAAACTAACAAGAATCACAAGGCAAATTAACAAGAATCACAAGGCGAATTAACAAGAATTACAAGGCGAACTAACAAGAATCACAAGGCAAATTGATCAAGAACTCAAGGCGAATTAACCAAATACAAAGCCGAACTATACCTCTTTTAAATCAGATCTAATCAAGAAACATCAATAAGAATTTTTTTCTAAAAACAAAAAAAGTATTAAAGATCTCAGATGCTTCTTTGTGTATATAAAAAAGATTCAAGATCTTAAAGATCCATATCACAAAAGAACATATCATCACAGATCCAAGATCAAACAGATTCGAATTCGAAAAGTAAATAAATTAAACAAAAAGCAATCTTATATTTGGTCTTTCAAGAACTTAGAACTTTAGAGTTCTATACACTAAAAAGACAAAACACCATCTCATCATAGATCATTTGAAGCTTTCACTTCATATTTTAATTTTCGTAACATAAAAGAAATATCAAGAACAAAAGTGTTCATGACTTTATTTTGTTTTGATTTACAAGAAAAAGAACAAAAAACGAAATCAAAATAATCACCTACCTTTTTTTCTTGTGACGAGTTCTTGAACTTGCTTCTGTGCTCGTGGCTTAGAGTAAACAAATAAGGATTGTGATTAGTGATAAGATAAAGAAAACCCAAGAGATTTGTGGATTTGCTTGTGGTGAGTGGATTTGTAATATATAAAAAAAGAGGTTTCGTTTATCTTGTGTGTAGAAATAAGAAAAAGAGTTGTTTGTGTTTGTTGTGAGAGTGAAATTTAGGGTTAACCAAGTGACTGTTATTTTTTTTATTTTGGATCTGTGATCTCAATAGTGTGAGTGAAAAGTTTTAAGTGGGAGGCGTATGAGGTGAGATTTAGGTTTAGGGTAACAATTGTATGTGCTTTTATAATAATTGTGAGAAGTGGTGTTATAAACTTATAATACTTGAGTCGGGCTGAATTTCATTTTCTATCTACCGAAATTTTTAAAACAAAAGTATTGGGCTGTTAATGTGGCGTGGCATTGTGACAAAATTTTAGTTGGGCTGATTACTTAAGTTGATTGATATGACGAAATTTGTGGTTGTATAAAATTTGTGTGGCGTGCCAATTTTGGTAATCAGTCATTGTGTTGTATCAAAGTGTGACAAATTTGTGTGTCTTAAACAAATAAAATTTTGGCCTCATCATTTTACAACGGCTGAATTTAGTCATGGTTAATCAATGTGGGCTGAATTTTTTGCAAGATATTTGATATAAAAAATTTTTGGTTTATCGATTTTAATTGCGGGTTGAATTTTTTTTGGTTCGTTGGTATTTTTGTGGAATTTTTGAAACGAGTTGGGTGAGTTAGAGTTACTTAATCGAGTGTATCAGATTTGTTCATTATGTATATGAATAGTTGGGATAAGTTGAGTCTCGAATCGTATAAAGCAAAGTGTGAAAAACTTGAGAAAGAAAACGAAAAATATATAATCACTTTTTCTTCGCTTTATGATAATGACAGACAATATACTAAAAAGATTAAAGAACAAGAGGATTTAATTGACACGATGAGTGATCAATTAGCTGAGGAGAAAAATATTGTTAAGATTCAACAAACGACAATTTCAGAGCTAGAAGAATGTTTGCGTAAAAAGGATTCTGAAAATGAGCATTTAAAGTCAAAAGTTGTTGATTGTACAATGTGTCAAAATCTTCAAGTGCAAGTTGAGGAACTTAAGAATGTAAATGAAAGTTTGAATTCTTTGGTTGAAGAGCTATATAAGGCGCGTGAATTTACAAAAGCAACTTTGAGAGAAAGAGATGAAATAATTTTTGCTCAGTGTGAGAAAATAAGATTGTTGGAAGAACAATGTGAGCCATTTTATAAGGTACATTCTGAGTTTGATTCAGAAATAGTTCTTGACACTCAAGATAACTCAGAAAAAGATTTGATTTTGAGTTTGCAAACACAAGTAAAATAAACTGCTGAATTGGTTGTACGTTTTTTTAGATGAAAAATATTTTGCGTTAAAAGAAATTGAGAGCTTAAAATATGAAATAAAAAGTTTTCAAATTGAAAATCAAGATCTAAAATCTAGAGAATCTGAGTTGAATAATCTTAAAAAGGTGTATAGTGTCAAACAATCTAAGTTGTTAAAAGATGTTGATCAAATGAAATCTCAAGTTTTGGAACTTTTGGAGAAACTTAAGAGTTTAGATCAAGAGATGAAACAACAAATCATTCTTTTTGAAGAAGACAAACGAATGTTTTTGGCTAAAAATGAATTTCTTGAAAAAGTGTCTTCTTCGGTGCAAAAAGAGTATAATGATTTGTTGGCTTCCAATGATGTTTTGAAACAAAGACTTGAAACAAAGTTTAAGTTTTCAAATGATACTTCTCTTGAGAAAATTATTGAAATGATCGAGAAAGATTACGAATCAAATGTTTCAAAGATTTCCATTACAAGTTCAATGTTTGAGACTAAGAATTTGGAACTTGTAAAGGAAATGGGGGATAAAGTGAAATGTTTTGATGAAGAGAAAAAGGCATTTGAGACTAAAATTTCAAAGTTGAAAAATGTTTTAGCACAACGAGTCAAAGATTTTGATGATGTCAAAACAGAGCTTTCGAAATGCACTGATAAATTTAAGACGTATTTTGCAAATCTTGAAAAATAAAATGCTTTATTAAAATCGCAGTTGGCATCTTAAAATTACACTTCGTTGCAAAAACAAAATAATGATTTGAAAATGCATTACAAAAGATTGTTTGATTTAATAAAATAGAAAAATGTTGATTCTCAAGTTTTCACAAAATCAATTCCAAAAGTGAATGTTTCGGATAATGTAACACCCCCAAAAATGTGTCGCAGCGGAAATATGTCCGGGAGCGTTACTTCATAATACAATAGCACAAGATACAAGAAGTATTTGAAGAAACAACATTCATCTGAAACATTTGCTTCTCAAAATCACGTGAAAAACGAAAATTCAAAACAAGCGTTGAAAAGAAAGAAAAACATTTCCAAACGGTTTAAGTATTCTATGGATGAAACATTTTTAACGCGTAAACGAGATGATTCGGTTTTAAAAAATGTAAAAGATGTAAGGTTTCCATTCATTTCAAAAAGAATTTTTCAAAATGAAACACCTAGTTTTAACAATAATTGGAAACCTTCATCTTCCTCAAGGGTTAAAACATCGAATGAAACACCGGGTTTCAAAACGGTGTTGACACCTTTGAGAAGTTTTAAAACTCCTAATGAAACATCAATGTTTTATATGTCGAAATGGACAAATGAGAAGAGTTTTAAGTCTCCATTGGTTCCAAGAAAGTTATTTTAAAATGAAACACCGGGTTTTAAATCTCCTTGGAATTCAACCTCTATGCATCAAATTGACGCAACTTACATTTGGTTCTCCAAATATGATAAACCCATTAGCAATGTGCTTAAGTGGGTACCAAAAGTTGTTGTTTAATTGGATAGAAAATTCAAAAAGATTTTTCTTTTATATAAAATTTAGAAAAATAAAAAATATTATTTTTAAAAAAATTTTAGAAAAAACAAAAAGATTTTCTCTATTATAGAAAAAAAAAATTAAAAATACAAACAAGTTTTTTTTTTCTTTTATAAAATTTTAGAAAAATACAAAAAGATTTTCTTTTATTCAAAACTTTATAGAAAATACAAAAAGATTTTTGGTTTCTATCATGGCTTTCATACATATTCAGTATGAAACCCGGACTTCAAATAATAGCTTTCATACATTTTCAGTATGAAACCCGTGCTTAATTTAATGGCTTTCGTATAATTCAGTACGAAACCCAAACTTAAAATGATGGCTTTCATATATCTCAGTATGAAACCCGAGCTTCATTTGATGGCTTGTGTACATTTCAGTACATAACTCGTGCTTTAAAGAAAAGAAAATGTACGCCTCAGTGCATATATTTTTGAAAAAGAAGAGAAGTCTTCTTTGACTTGAGTCATTGATACATATTTTGCAAAATCTTTATGTGGTACTTAAAAGATAAAATCAAGTTGTTTAAAAAAAGTCAATGATCTCAAGTCGATAAGTTACAATCGATTCGGATTTTAAAATATGGTACTTTCAAGATAAAATCAATTTTAAAAATGTCTTCAAATCGATGTACTTCTTGTGAAAAGTGTCTAAAAAATAAAGGACTCAAAAGTGCATTGAGGAACTCCCTTATAAAGGTTTTAACGAAGATATGGTATTTTTGTGAAAAGTGTCTAAAAAATAAAGGACTCAAAAGTGCATAGAGGAACTCCCTTATAAAGGTTTTAACGAAGATATGGTATTTTTTGAGGGGGAATGTCCGTATATGTTGTTGAAAAGTTTTTCAGAAGACAACGGAAATGGAAAATTGATTTACGATTTCATTCACATATTCGTATTTTTGCGTTTTTCGCTTCATGTTAAAATGTTTCTTGGCAAATGTTATGAGGGAGTGTCTTTATAAATGATATGCAAATTGTAAAGATCAAAATTTTCTTCTTCATATGATGTTTGTGAGAATGATGAAAAACAGAAAGAGAGATTTGTGAGAGAAAAATAGAAAGAGAGAAATGAGAAATCGTATACTTGAAAAAATAAAAGTATATGTCATGTGCTTCAAAAGCAAGAACAACACATGAAAAGAAAAAGAGAAAAGTATGCAAGAAAAGAAATGCCACCGCATACGAAAACAGACAGAGTGATTGTTTTACATTCTCTTGATTTTATTAAAATCTCATGATATGATGTCAGATTTTCATCATGGCTTTTCACGGACATTCATTCTAAGGAAATTATCTTGGCGTATGTTGATTGAGTTGCACGGTGTGATTTAGTTACTCTCAAAGTACTCCTATGATCTTCCAGAACCAGAAATTGATTCCCAGAGTTTCCTTCAATTTGGAGGTTAGGTCTAGGTGATGGAGTTTGAGGTGCAAATCAACATGTTTCGAATGCCAAAAGGCCGTATAAGATAAAGCTTTGAATGAAAAAGAATGAACGAAAAAATGATAAATATGTCAAAAGTGACAAGAATATGATGAAGAAGAATCGAATGATAAGCAAAGACAAAGGTTAGAGTTGAAAAGTGAGAGGCTTATAAAAAAGATGAAGGGTGTTTCTCCTACACTATGATAGAAAGGGTCCAATCATTATTGCTATAGGATTTCATTGTGCTTTGATATTGGAATAGACATCATGGACCTAGTGATGCAATTGCACAACCCCTCCTAGCCACTCAAGTACTTCTCAAAAAGTATTTGTTTCATTCTCACGAAGATTAAACGCATAATCTATCGACTTCTCATTCCGAGAATGTTGGTATTGAATAAAGGACAGTCTGCTCTAGTCCTTGCTTACTAAAAATGCACAAGAGTCTAGAGCCAAATTTGATATTCAATGAAATATCTTTAGGACACAAAAGTATGTTTGTATTAAACATCAATGATACAAAAGGTACAATGATATATGTCTTTGTGACATTGCATGTCTATGTGACATTGCCGGAACATTCTGGAGTGATACTATAAAATAGTATTCACAATGATCGAATGGAAATCCTACCAGTGCTAACATCATGCCAACGCTGAACGTAGGTCACTATTTGAAAATGATTGTTTAATGATTCAAATACGTGTTAACTAGCAATCTAAGTGATCTAGTGGTTATGTGTTTCCCAGGGTAACACAACACTAAAGTCACGAGATCAATGCTTATTTGGATTTCATGATCATATTTTCACATCCTTATCATCGAGATATTGATTTGATCATATCTTTAAATATTTCATCGGGAATTTTCAAAGCATGATCTTGTGATGTATGACCTTCAAGGTTAATGTGGAAGATGATTCTTACTCTGATAATTTTCCATTCATCTTCTACAACATACAACAACAACATTTCTACTTTTCACAAGCATGACTACTTCAACGATTATTATAACATCAAAAGTTATCTTTCAACCTTCACGGGAATGATAGCAATCAAGTTTGTTGGTTTGAGGAAGCTTATGGTTATTTTAGGGGAGTATGTTTGTTTATAAAGGGGAGAATGTTTGATTTTTAGAGAGGAAATAAATGATTTTGATTTCAATTTCATGGACTTCAAAGGATATTCTTCACTCAAAGCTTATTTTGGAAGCTTATATGATCATGATGCTCACGATAGATCATAATCATCATGAGAGGGAGAAAATATAAGCTTAGTATTGTCCAAATATGAGAGGTAGAGATATAAGTATATTTAGGGAGAAAATGTAAGGTCAATTCAAGTATATGAAAAGGGAGAAGATATATGCAAGAATATATGGGACAAATCAAGATAATGGGCAAAACGAAATTGAAGTTTAAGGAATGAGAAAATGTATATATTGTTGGTGAGGATTGAAAGAAAAGAGAGAAAGCAAAAATAGAATGAGAGATATTTTGTTATTTTCTTTTCTTATTGATATGTTTCGAGGTTACATCATCAAATGTTTAGAATAAGTTGTAGTGCTTCATCAAGCTTAAAGATCAATCAAGATAGTCGGTTCAACATTTACATGAGATTACTTCAACAATATCATCATCATCTTCAGCAACAAGTCATTCAAGAAAAAGTCTTCACAATCAAGATCACTACTTCAACGTTCAAAGAGATGGATATGTGATTGAGGGGGAGCTCAAAGATTATGAAGATTCAAGGATAAAGACAAGTGTTTAAGTCTTCTACAAAGCAATTCTCAATCAATATCATCGTGTTCAAGATCTTTCATCAGCAACATTATGTGATTGAAATCTATTTTCAAGATCAAGTTCAAAGATAAAGATTTCATACAAGCTTTTAAAGAATCAAGTTGCAAGGTCGTCCTATTATATATGGGGAGATATGCTACAAGGTCGTCCTCAGCTTTCAGAAAGAATTCTCAGCGTTTTCGAGCTACACAAGAAAGAGATCCAAATCTATCCTATCATTACATAGGGGGAGATTGTTGGAATTAAAGATAAATTCCACATTTTGATGTAATAATAAAATATACATAGATTTAGGATCAATGTGCATAGAAGAAAATAGTGTAGGGACTACAATTGTATTTATAGTATACTTAGTTACATCTCTAAGTATAAATAAGGCATTAGGCCACCATAATGATGTAATTCCTCCACACCAAGTCATTTGTATCAATATCAAATGAGAAAAGGTTAAGAAATTCTCTCTATAAACACACTCACTAATTACACCTTGATCTACACACACTAGTCATCAATCAAGATCTATATGCTTAATAATAGGTCTGAAGATCAGGTGGTCCTTGGTGAAACTTCTCTGTCATTTGCCCTTAGCATTTCTCATTCTCGTGTGGAGCAGATTAGGGCAAACATTACGGCAGAACGATCGGATCTTATGGGCATTTGGACTCCTTTGTCTGAACCCCTGTCCGTTCAGAATTTGACGGGTGCGGCCAGTACCTCTGGCAGCGTGCCAGCCACCGTTGCCACTGTAACGGCCCTATCCACTACTTTTGCCTCCAGAAGCTCCATCCCTCCTATTACCGTTGATGACTATGAGGTCGTAAATGCAGATGGTCAAGAAAATTCTCAGAGGGATGTTGCTTCTTTCCCCACGGTTGATTTTGAGAAAGAGAAGCTAGACACTACTCCAAAACGTGACCTACTTAACTGATCCTATCCTGTTACAGCACTTCCTGGTTTTTCTTTACTGGTTTTATATACCGCGGCCATAGCGGTGCTTGTACTTTAGACACTTTGTGCGTTAGGTTGCGTTTGTGACCACTGGTTGGACAACGGTGTTTGTACTATAACACTTTAACAATTTTAGAGAAAACCCTTAGAGTTCAGTGTAGGAGAGCATGTCTTGCTCAAAGTTTCGTCTTGGAAAGGCGTGGTGCGGTTTAGGAAGAAGGAAAAACTAGCACCTAGGTTCATTAGACCCTTTGAGATCATTGAGAGGATCGATCCAGTGGCCTATAGACTTAGACTACCTAAAGAACTGAATGGTGTTCACGACACGTTCCACGTGTCGAATCTTAAGAAGTGTTTGGCCGACCTAACACTACATATACCTTTGGATGAGATCCAAGTTGATGCTAAGTTGAACTTTGTGGAAGAATCTGTAGAAATCTTAGAGCGAGAGTTCAAGAAGCTTAAGTGGAGTAGAATTGCCATTGTCAAGGTTTGTTAGAATTCAAAAGGTTCTTTGGGGACCCCAAGGGAGGGGGGGGGCGGGGGGGCCTGGACCTTAAATTGTCGTGGGCGTTAAGATCAATGAAAACAATAAGTATTGCATCTATTTAGTTCTAGCAGTAGTTGAATTTCAAGGTCGAAATTCTTTTTAAGGGGGGTAGAATATAACCCTTGCCCTTTTTTGAGATTTTAAATGTTCTAAATTAGTCCTTTAACTATTTGACTTTTGTCAGTATCATTAGAACAAGTACCGTGTTGACGGTGGCGAATCAATGTGATTGTGAGTATTTCATGTTTATGTTGCTTGTGTTAATCATTTTTAGAGGATTTTACCTATGTTGATTATGTTTTGGGAGGTTTGTCCCGTAAATAGCTTGAAATGCCCAAAAACGAGTCCTGACACGTGTTAAGTTCAAAAACAAATTTTGGGCAGTTAATTTGGAAATGTCGTGTAAATATTCTATGTTCTTGGAAAAGTATTTATAAGTCTAATAAAAATACTAGGAAACTTCAGGTAATATTTTAAAGTCGAGAAATTTGAGTCTTAAGAGAACTCGACACAAAACGGAGCATCCTGAGCCCCTTTGGATACCCTATCCGGTTCGAGCCAAGGAGGGAACAAGAAGGCATGTTTTTAGATATTGTGTCCCAAGCCTAGTACTATAAGTTTTTGTCTTGGCTCATTTCATACTTTGTGCATGATTTTGAAAACACATTTTTCTCTCTTTTGCTCTCTCTTGCTCGTCCGATTAAAACACACACACACACACACACACACTTAAAATTTTTGCAACTTGATCAAGAACATGAAGACATAGAAGTTTTGGGTTGATTCTAGTATTCGGGATATCATTTAAACAACGTTTGGGTTGTTGGATCGTATCTTAACTCGCTTTCAAAACCCTCTTTGTAAGTCTTCTAAATTTCTATTTAACTTGTACTTTTGAATGTCTAATGATACGTAGAAGTTAGTTGTACATTGCGTTTTCTAAAAATCAAACATGAAAAATTTATTGAAAACCCATTAAGGGTGCATTTTGGTTCGAACACAAATAGGACGGGGATAAGGGTTTATCATTTTTCTGTTGTGGTTGTGATGGTTGAAAAACATCTATTTGCTATTTAGCTTATTTTGGTTAGTAGTTTATTCGGCTTATTTATAAGTACTATTAAACTTATTTTGGGCTGATGTTGGTTCGAAAACCACAAGGACAAGGAAACAAGTATTTTTGGTTGATTACCTCTTATGTACTTGAGTTGATTGTTAGGTTACTCATCCTTTTGTTATACGTGATAACGTTTATTGGGTCATGCCCTCTTGCGTGCGCGTCTTATTCACATATATAGATAACTTTGCAAAGTAAAAAAGAGAAATGTTTAATGAAAACTTGTGAAGGTAGCTAGTCTTCACGTTTTATTGAAATTTCAAAAGACATTACAAAAGATAAGATAAATTAAGTATAGTTCCCCCACCGCGGAATCCGCATGGGTGAGTGATATGTGCTAAAACACACATCATTTGTATCCCGGAAAATGCTAATAAACAGACTAAAACACTAAAATATGGATAAATATGTTGCAAATATGTTTGTATTGTGTTTTTATGTCTTACAGGGACAAAGGATTGAAAGGAAAGCAAAAACGGTAATTTTCGGGTGACTTTCGACGACGTTTTTACGATTATCGAGGCTCAAACGAAGTCGTTAATATTCCTCGATCACACCATTGGAAAGAGCATGAAATTACGAGTCCAACGGTACCGGCCTTTCATATTTGAACCTTTTTATTTTGAACCTTTTTCGTCCCTGTTTGAACCTTTAATACTAGTATAAATGAACTAGGCCAAAGAAGGGTTAAATAAATAATAGTGTGTATATATAACAAGACCACTGCCTAGCGCAGTTGGTCTTGTGGTTTGCTTTGAGATTTCAAACGGGAGGTCCCGAGTTCGATTCATGCAGAGGGGTTTATCCCCCTCACGACCCAACCCGGCCCACGACCCGATCCAGGCCCGGCCCAAGAACTGACCTGACCCGGCCCATTACCCGACCTGACCCGGCCCGACACCGCCTGTTGACTGGCTGTCAACCACGGTTGACCGGTGGTCCGGCGGTGGTCCGCCACCGTTGACCGTCGCTGACCACCGTTGACCGCCGATGTTGACCACCGGTGACCGCCGTTGACCGGCGGTCCGGCAGTGGTTGACTGGTCGTTGACCTGCCACGTGGCGTACCACGTCATGGCGTCTGGCCAATCAGAGGCTGCCACGTGGCACAACTAATGATTGGGTACGAGGTATATTCATGGTATTGCAGGTACGAGGAAGGTTCTGGTAGCACACGTGTCATGCGTCGATTGGTGGATCGGGATATATTGCAGCTTGCAACAGTGGTACACGCTTTGGGCTAAAATGACAAAAATACCCCCCATCTTTGTGCTATGACGCGTCAGAATGGCTTGAAAGGACGAAAATGCCCCCACCTACTTGGGTTATAAATACATCTCACGCAGCAGCAACAGGGGTGTTAGTTAGGCTTTTTATTTTTTTCTAGTTTACTCTCAATTTTAGTTGTAGTGTAGTTTTTTTTAGCTTATTTAGTTTTTACTTATTTCAACTTTTGTAAAAGCTTTTCTAGCTTATTTGGTTTATTGTAAAAGATCCTTTGAGCTTATTTATGAAAGATGGAGGTTGGTTAATTGCGTATTTATCTTTGCTTATTTTTCCTTCTCTTTTCTTTGGCTTATTCGAATAAGCTCACTTGGGCTTATTTATTTTAAAACTTATTTTCTATTTCAAATAAGTTATCTTTTAGCTTATTTGATTGAATCTAAGCTTATAGATCTAAATAAGCTTTTGCTTATTTCATCTTTTAATCTCTTTTCTTTTTTTTTCTTTTCTTTTTCAAAAATGCTTATTGTTTGATTAAGCTCGATTCGAATGCTAAAAAAGGTGTCATGAGTCTCCCCCCCCCCCCTACTGACTTATTCTTAAGTCTGAGCACTTTATTTCGAGAGCTTATTATTTAGCTTATTTAGTCATAAAGTTCTAAACTTTACTAGTTTTTTTCTTATAGCTTATTAAGCTAGGGCTTATTTCGAGGTTACTTGTAGCTATTTGAGCAGTGGCTTATTTAATAAGCTTATTTTCTTCGTCTTTTCTTTTGGAAAAAAAACCCTTGATAGCTTTTTTAGCTTATTATAGTTTTTAATTACAAATGTAGTTTTTTTATATAGATTTAATACTAGTTTTATTTTTTAGCAAAGATTAGTTTTCAAAATTGATTATTTTCTAAAAAAGTTTCCTTCTTATTAGCTTATTGTTTTAGATTAATCTTAACTATACCGTCTTGGTTCACTTGATTGAACACCTTGGTTTCGGGTGGATTAGATCTAAAGTTTATAGATCTTATATTTTTAGCTTATTTTCTAGCATAAAGTTTGTTGCTTTTTTAATTCTAGCTTATTTTTCTTAGATCTAAATCTTTAAATATACCCGATCCAAGTTCACTTGATTGAACACCTTAGTTTCGGGTAGATTTAGATCTAAAGTTTTAATCTTTTTATTAGCTTATTGTCTTTAGAATAAATTCTAGCTTATTTTGTCTTAGTAGCCTAATATTATCTTGTTCATCTTAATCCTTGTTTGTTTTTATGTTGATAAAATCTATCCAACTCTAAGGCCGGAGCTTAAGGGTTTTTCTTTATATGCGTGGATTTAATTAGATAAAGTTTTGTCTTATGGTTTTTATGAAAAGTAATTAGTAGATAAGTTGACAACTTTATTTGTATTTAAGTGGCAGTAGAAGCTTTTTAAGTGATAAGGGCTTTTTTGTTTATAAGTTTGTCAGATCGGGTGGTTTTATATTCACTGCGGTTCTCATTTGGGTCTATTTTTCTAATCTTCTTTTTCAATACTTAGAATAGAAATAGTTTATCGTTCCATAATATATTTGCTTATTTTATTTTTGTCATGCTTAGTGTAGATTTATTTTTATCTTTAAATGCTATGTTTGTTAAATTGAATTCCGTTATGAGTAGTGAGTAGTTTAACTTGTGTTTGCTAAGTGATTAGTGATTTTGAATTTAAGTGCGGTTTTAAAAAGTTTAAAAAAAAATTAATAGTCATTTAACTACCGTATTTTACTCTTTAATGCATTTAATACTTGTCATTCATTTTAAAAAGCATTTTACTTTACTTGTCATTTAATTTCTTGAAACTTGTTTTTTTTAAGGATTTTAATTCGTTAAACCTAAGCCCGCACTTAAGGAACTTTTCACGTCACTTAGCAAGCATATTTGTCATTTATATCTTCTTAGATCAAATTTAGTTTAATCTGTTGTTGAAAATATTAGGAATCAATATTAGTTTAATTTTTAGTATAAAAATAGTTTAAAACCAAAACCAAAAACTTGAATGACAATCAAGCTCGATTTACAACTTGAACGTAGATTTCCATTCATCTCTCGCCGAGGAAATGTACCGTGTTGATTACTTATTATTCTTTCCTAAGAATTTATTTGTGATGATACTTTGCTTACGTTTCGTATATGTCTTTTCTATAAATATATATTAATTATCTGGGGTTGATTTCTTTCTATTTTCTTATAAATAAGTGTGTGATTTTATAGCCCTCGGATGGGGGCTGCTTCTTTCTTTGGTTAGTGGTATTGTTTTAGGCGGGGGGGGGGGATTGCAGGGATACCTCAAGATTCATGAAGACCGTGCTGTTTCAATCCTCCAATCATCCGGTCTTCGATCTTTTATTTATTCTGGAATCCTCAATCCTGATCATGTGTATATATATATATATATATATATATATATATTTATAAATAATATTGTTCCCCTTTTCACTGGAATTACTAGAGGATTTGCTTTTTCAGTTGATAAGATGTGGGGGTAAATCCCGATATTTTTAAACATTAAAGACAATGTTCCATTCTAAGTGTGGGGGGATTTCTATCGAAATGTTATCATACCTGTGCCTGTCTGTGTTCCAACCCCGTTTTGACCAAAATTTTAATTTTTTTTTGTTTTATTATGATATATATATATATATATATATATATATTTTATAAAAAATTGATGAAAATATAAAAATATATAAATAAGTAGGCCCGTAGAATTAGGTAGCTTTTGACTTGACCGAGTTTTGAACTCTAGCTTTCCATTTAGCTTTCGAGACTTAGCGTTTGCCTAACTTTAAAATTTTGCAAAGGACGAAAAATGATAGAGTTGGATATAAGTTTGATGCTAAGCATGGATTAGTTGGATATCTTTGAGCTCCTAGACGGTTAATTGTGTCTTGTTAGCTTCCACCAGCTTACTAAGCGCAATATATAGTTGAATAAAATAAAGTTGCTTTAGGTTTTTGCGATTTTTAGTTTAAATTACTTCGTAGAGATTCCTTCTTGTGAAAGTAAGGTACATATCGAGGTTTTGTCAGTGTTGTGGGAAATAGACTCCTGGGTCATGGTCGGCTCGCATACCGATGTGGCAGTTGTTAAAAAGGCCACAGCCTTGAAATTTGCGATAATAATAAAATTATATATAAAATCGAAGCCGATACGGTCTTTCTGGATTCCCTTGCTTTTCTGGCATACCGATGTGACAGTCGTTTAAAGGGTGGAGGTAATAATAATAAAACTGTGGGCTGATAAAAGTTTACTGCATCTTGCCGGCTCACAACCGATGTTGCAGTCTTCTAAATAAGGCACATAGTTATAATAATCCAAGACTGATAAAAGTTTGATGCATCTTGCCGGCTCACAACCGATGTTGCAGCCTTCTAAAAGGTCGAGGAAATTACCGAGGTCGAAATATGTTTGCTGCATCTTGCCGGCTCACAACCGATGTTGCAGCCTTCTAAAGGACCGGGGTTTAATAATGTTGCAATAATAATAAGTATAAAGCTAAATTTTGACTCTGGGGTTATCTAAATAAAGCCTCCGTCTCTGGACTCGTAGTTGAGTTGTTGCGGATGAAATAAAAAGGATAACCCCTAAATCATGCGAATTTAGAACCTTAATGTGGACCTTATTCTCACCATATCGTCTCTTTAAGAAAGGATTTCAAACTAATTGTGGTCTATACCGGGTTTACTTTTATTAATAAGGGCATATTTATTTGTCACAATAATAATAATTCTTTAGCGGAATTTAGGAATTAATAGGAGCGAAAGTTTGTTTATATTCCACAATTAGCACTTTATGAGTAGTGTTCGCTTCTTCTTATAATTTCTGGCTGTGATTTCGTTTTAAGCTTAGTTTGGGGATTGTGAAAATCAAGGATGACGAACTCCTGTTCTTAAAGCCTTTTAAATCATGTTAAATAATTCTTATCTTAGTTTTTACCTTTTATTGAATAAGTGGTTAAAACGGGGGCGCTTTCGAAATAAATTATTTTTGAACCTTTTTAATGGACCTTTTTTGTTCGTGTTTGATTGAGAGGGGTCATAAGTTAAAAGGGGATTTAATTATTTATTTCTGGGCGTGTTTTATTTACATTGCGTGTGAGACCAGCAATGACTTAGTGCGGGGGAATTTTGATATGTGCTAAAACACACATCTTTTGTACCCCGAAAAATGCTAATAAACGGACTAAAACACTAAAATATGGATAAATATGTTGCAAATATGTTTGTATTGTGTTTTTATGTCTTACAGGTACAAAGGATTGAAAACAAAGCAAAAACGGTAATTTTTGGGTGACTTTCGACGACGTTTTTATGATTATCAAGGCTCAAACAAAGTCGTTAATATTCCTCGATCACACCATTGGAAAGAGCACGAAATTACGAGTCCAACGGTACCGGCCTTTCATATTTGAACCTTTTTATTTTAAACCTTTTTCGTCCCTGTTTGAACCTTTAATACTAGTATAAATGAACTAGGCCAAAAGAAGGGTTAAATAAATAATAGTGTGTATATATAACAAGACCACTGCCTAGCGCAGTTGGTCTTGTGGTTTGCTTTAAGATTTCAAACGGGAGGTCTCGAGTTCGATTCATGCAGAGGGGTTATTCCCCCTTGATTTAAGAGTTTTATATACTATAAAATATATATAAAATATAATACTTTTTAAAGAGAAATTAAGAAAATTACCAAGTTACCCTTGATAAAATTCACTCTCAAAAATATATATAATATAATATATAATACGTATATTAACCGGTACGTATGATCCCCGGGTCATTTCCCCAACGGCTAGCTGTAATTGAAACCTCGTTTAAGCTTGGATTCTGATTTGAATAAAGCAAAGATATTTTTGATACTCTATATCTATTAAATAAAAGCAATTTAAACAATTAAACAAATACGGGAAACAATTAAAACACGACAAATAAACAAGTAAACAAATTTTAATCCCTAAATGATAACTAAAATTTATAAACTAAGATTGGACAAAAGAAATATTTTAGCGAAAATGAAAAACATTTTTTTCTTGGCTTTTTTGGATTAAAAGTTATAATTTTTCTTAGATTTAAACTACTTAAAACTAAAAAAAAATAAAAATTTAAATTCTAAAATTTTATAAAAAATGACACTAAAATAAAAGAAAGTGTGGCAGAAATTTTATAAAAATAAAAGCCCTATTTTTTACTTTTTTGCTAACGTCTAATTTAAATTAATTAAAAAAACCTAACCCTAATATTAATTAAACTTAAAAAACTAATTAAAAACTAAGTTAGGGACTAACTGTGCTAAAGACTTAAGGATAACAGACGCTAACCACATTTAACGGGCAAGGATTAATGAAAAACAACTAATAACAGAAAAATTACTGAATGTTCCCTAAGGACTTACCCGACAACAAAACCAAGTCTAATTATAGCTCAATTCTAAAAGTGCTTATCACTAAAAAACTTAAAAGAGCAAAGTTGTAAGGAATCTAGTTGAGCCAAAAAAATGTTTTAATAAAAAACTTTTGGGCTAAAAATAACAAGGTAAGTAATAAAAGCATTATTTTTGAACTAACCTCGAAAGTGGGGTTTAACCCTTGGTTTTAGAAAATAAGCTATAAAAAAACTCAATACTAGTTCAAAATGTAAAAGGAAAGAGTTTAAGAGCTTATGATGTGCTTTATCTATGAATGCAAAGAAATCTAGCGTAGAAGTACTTTTAACTACTAAATCTTGAGCATGAACTAAGCAAACTCAGAAAATAAGCAAGATAGCACAAAATCCAAATGAGCTTAAAAGCTTAAAAAGCTAAACTAGACTCTAAAACTTTAAGGACTTATTAAACTACTTATAATCTATCTAATTAAGCTATAAAATCTAGACTCATAAGCTAAATTAACAAATTAAGAACCTGAAATTCCTAAGTACTGTTTTTGGCTTTTTAACTTTTGAAAGCAAAAAAAGCTATGTAAATATGTAGAAAATTTGAAATCTAACTTATTCTATATTAAGATATAGCTAATCTTAGCCCTACTTGAATCTAGGATCCTAAATCCTATTCTTACTTAACTAAAAATTAAGCCAAAGGTGGCAGTACTAACTTGTGACAGCAGTACTAACTTTTTAGTTAGTACTGGTAGTGTAAAGTATCAGCAGTACTAACTTTTTGTTAGTACTGGTGCACTTTTGCACAAGTGCAAAACGAAAATGCAGGTTTCCTAAGGGAAACACTGCACTAAAACACACTCAAATAGAGTGTTTAAACAAAGTCCAAGCAAGATCTAAGCCTTGGAGGGCTTAGATCAGAATTTCACAAGTAAAATCAAAGGGAAAAATCCCCTGGTGCACAGGCGAGCTTATTAAGCCATAAAATCATTAATAGCTTAAACTAAAACCTCAAATCTACTCAAATACCCTTATCAATTATTGACATCAAACTATCCAAAAAGAAATCACAAACTGCATTTGACTTTTAGATGGCAAACTAGCTTAAACCAAACACCACTTTAAGACTAAGACATTTATGATTAAGCTACTACTTTGAAATCTAGTAAACAAGTGCTTAATACCAGACAATTAACAGATTAAAACTACTTTAATAAGCATGATTTAACAACTACATAAGCAATAATCTAAGACTTAAGCTACTTTACTATATTTTTGGTTTTTAAGAGGTGTACTAGGGCAACACCATTTGAGGCACTTTATGGTAGAAGTGTCGATCACTTGTCTGTTGGGTCGAAGTTGGAGATGTCCAACTCACGGGACCAGAGATAATTCATGAAACCACCAATAAGATAGTACGAATCTGACAACGCTTGCAAGCTGCAAGAGACCGGCAAAGGAGTTATGCCAATGTAAGGCGAAAGCCTTTGGAATTCCAAGTTAGAGATCGTGTTAGAGGTACCAATTAAGGCAGCTACAAGCTCCCTAGCTTATTAATAAGCTAGGGTAAAATTCCTTGGGGATCCTTCCCTTTTAGATCCCCCTTCCATAAGCTCAATTCCAATAATATCCATTATAAATGTAAGTTACACAATTTTAAGGTTTAGAAAGGATTTAATCTGAATTGATTAAGCTCTATTTCAGCTTATAGACTGAAAGAGCTTTAAATGAGCTTATGACAGGCTTATGAGAAATAGCTTAATATTTGAGAAGCTTAAGAGTGAGATTTAAAAAAAACTTTAAAACTGAATTTCATTAATAGAAGAGACTGATTACATTGCTTAAAAAATTACAAAACATTTAAAAATTACGAAATTAAGCTAGACTAAAAAAATTACTAAAAAAACTAGATATATCCGTGTGTGTGAGAAGTGAGGCCTATTTATAGGTCCTGAAAGAAGCTTCTAGGATCTCTTGCCCTGCTCTCCAATCTTTCAATCTCAACCAATCATTTCTTCAATCATCCAAGCATCAATTGTGGCCGTTTGATCAAACTGTGGACACCTGAAGATTGCCAGCGTGTCATTCCATTGATGTGACATTTGTGTTTCTTTTGTGAGTAGTTTAGTGTAAAATCTATCCTTTACTTGTGCTTCCTCAAAATCCACGTGAGCTTCTTTGATGGGGATTGGCCAATGGGAGGGTTTGGTGATGTAATTCTCTGCCATGTCAGTCCTTGTCAACCGAATTGTCCTTTGTACCCTCTAATTTTAAAAACCCCTTTGTTTTGAGCCAAGGGCACATTTGGGACGATGATGAACAGTGAATGGGATTTACCCGCCCTTTTTATAACTGAAATGGGTAAAAACTCGTTTGAACTTTGGGAAATAGCAACTTCAGCCCTTGTGTTCTTTCTCCCATTTTTTAGTTATAAATAACTTTGGAAAGTGCAAGATTGGCCCTTGTGGTTGTTATAAAAGGACATGGGCTAGGGTTTGGGATTTTGTTGACTTTTATTGACCATCTTTGACTGGATTTGACTGAGGTTTGACTTTTCTGGCTTCGGCTTTGAATCTTCTGATTCTCGTGTCCGTGCTTGCCCGTTTTTTGACTGTTTTCTTGTGATTTTTGATTTATCCGTACCTGCACACACAAAACACAAATACAAGCATATTTTTGCCATTTTTTGGTCTGTTTTGGGTTTAATTGGGTTATTTTAAGTACAAACGGATATGTGTATTCTACACTTATCAATTTCATTAGGCATGTGTTATTGTAGTGTCACATAACAGGTTTTACTCGCTTTTTGTCAACCTAAGTCAAAGGTCACTTTGTGTAAATGCAACATTTACCTTACAAGAATTGTTTTACTTGAGATGCAAAGCACTTAGCTTGTTTGCATCAAGATGATTAATGATCATGTTAATTGTTTGTTAATCATGGATTAAGTCATATTGACTAGTTGAGTGTCTGTTATTTGGAACTTGATTGTACTTTGAATTTTATCACTTCACAAACATTGAATGTTTTAGAAAATCTCATATTCCTTACACACCACTTCTCATTAAACATTCCCTTAATCATTTGTTTATCCACAACATTCCAAACATATGATTTATCCAACTTTCTTACACAATCCAAACATTCCCAGAAACATTAGGAAGAGGATTCCTAGCTACCGCTAACGTAGTGATAGATTGTAGGAAAGCCAAAATAGCGATCGAAGAAGGAATCACTAGGTCAATATTTAGAGTAAAGGAAATCGATCTATGAGAAGAGGAAGCACCCTATTAGACCATGTTAAGTAAAAGAGAGTCATACAAACCACGACCTAGCTCAGATGGTATAGTTGCCCAAACCCCTTATTATGTTAGGAAGGAATTCATGAACTTTTATTTGCCTAGAGAATGGGAAATAGCTAGAGATGTTGAGATCAATCCCTTTAAGGATGTCCTAGTGTTTAGAAGAATGGTAGAATTCTTAGGGGCTCTACCCATAAACCTTAAGGGAAACATATGGGAGTCGGAGGACTTATAGCATGTATTCATGGTTTATAGCATGTATCTCCCCACGGGATTTTAGAAAACATGTAAAGGTGGGACTATGAACTCACCTAGATAAGGTAGTTGATTGATTTGAAATTTAATTTAAATGGAAGTAAACAACCTCGTCACGCAACTTGGGGTAATATGTCAAGTCTTAGTTTGATTTTTTTTTCAACTTTATTTCATAAATTTTAACATAATTATTCATTTGGTTTATTAACTTGTGAAAACATCGTATCACTGTTCGGGCTATCATAATCTAGAGGTCATGTAGTAAACGTTTGAGGAGCTAGGACACTTTAAATCGTAAATCCAGCAACTCGTCAAAACGTCTACCCAAATGAAAGCCCCTCACATGAAATTCCCTAGTAACGTGATACGTTATAGTTTAAATGATAGGATTTTATCTTTTTAAGTTTCTTCAAAAGCTAGTATATGATAAATTATGTTAAATATATAACATAATTATTTTACAGTGTTTCGATCGACGAATGATAACGACAAATGTGTCGGGTTTTAATAAAATCGAGTTTTATAATATTTAATATAAAAATATTACATTTTATACCCTTAAGAATATGAAAATTACAATATATACCCCTGGTATATATATATATATATATATATATACACTTTTAATCCCTTTATATATGATTTTTAAAACATTTAACCCTTAACTTTCAAATATGGCAAAACAAACCCTTGAAGTTTAACTTTCGGATAATTACATTTTTGGCTCGAAAGTTTAATGATTTCAAAAGTTACAATATATACCCCTATGCATGAAAATCATTTGCGATTAAGTCCAAAATTCATAACTTGGAAGTTTTGAAATCCGATTTCAATTTGCTGTTATAGCTTATTACTCAAGCTAAAAATAAGTAAGTTTACGTGCTTGAAGCTTATGAAAGAGCTAATGAAATTAAAAATCCAAAATGGAATGTTTGGTTTAGGAAAAACAAGACGGTGGGATTGTGGTTAAGGCTTAAGAACAAGTAGCTTATACATGATCTAATAGAGCTTATTAAGGATTTAAAACAAGACAAGAGCTTATTGAACGAGTAGAAAAGCTTACTAGTACACGAATGGGTGAAATGGGTCAAAAATGAGTGAAATGAAATCCGAAACTTAGGAGATGGATCAAGGACTTCTTTTCTTCTCTTCTATGGCTTCTACTACAGCTTATACTTCCTTCTTAACCTTCCTTAGCTTGGCTAGATCATAACTTTGAGATGTTTTGAGTTTAAATGGTGTATTGAAGAAGTATGTATGTGTTCGTGTATATATAGTGCAAAAGGAAGAGTAGGGACCAAGTTTACTTGGTGTGGTGGCCAAGTTGGATGGAGTAGGGACCAAGGTGTAGCCATGGTGACTAAGGAGAGCTAGGAAGGTAGTATGGTGAGGTGCAAGGTGTTGGTGAAGGGTGCGGCATACCAAGGAGGTGACAAGGTTCAACTTGGTGTGCAAGTTTGTTTAAGTAGGTGATTCATGGAGGTGCTTGGGTGCTAGGGTGGTGACAAGGTGCTGAAGGTGGCTAGCAAGGTGGTGAGTCATGGTGGAGTTAGGGTGGTTGCTTGGTTTAAACTTGGTTCGAGCTAGTTAGGGGGTGACGGGTTCATTAGGGTTTTCAGGTTAGGGTTTTAGTTTTTAGGACGAGTAGGGGCTGAAATGGAGGGAAAGAATGTTTAAATATGATGCATTGAGGTGCTTGTACTTAGTGCTAAAGAGGTGGTATGAAATCCTTAAGAAAATAGAGGGAAATGAGCTAGTTTGAATTCTATGCTTTGTCGGATTGTACAATGAGCTCAAATGAGTTGTACTAGGGTTTAGGAGGGAAAATGTATTCAAAAGTTATGCATTGTACATTTGTACACATGCCTTATTAGTTTGTACATTTATTTTGTATGTAAACATTACATATAGTTAGGGTTTTGGTATAAACGTTTTAACGTATAAAGCCGTTTTATAATAACGTTATGAAAAGTACGTTAAATAGATAACGTATGGTAAAATGGTGATTAAAACATATTGCTTGATATATTATAACGTTTACTTGACATAAACATTGATGAAATTTGCATTGGTAGGTTGTGTGAGCTCGTTTGCTTTTGTAATGTAAGTTACGTTACATTATGGATGGAATAAATCAAAAATCTTTCTATGAAAATGGTTGCATCTAATTTAATAGATGGAAATTACATTGAGGAAAATTGCATCTAATTTAATTGATGGATAGTTACATATGAAAAATTATGGGTTGTTATAGTCTCTCAACCTTAAAGAAATCTCGTCCCGAGATTTAGTTGGATGTTGGAGTGATGTTTGAAAATAGATGCGGATATTTAGCACGAATTTGATCTTCGCGTTCCCACGTAAATTCTAGTCCTCTTTTAGAGTTCCATCTTACTTTGACTATAGGAATACGACTTTGTTTCAGTTGCTTGACTTCACGATCCATAATTTCTATTGGTTCTTCTATAAAATTGAGTTTGTCATCGAGCCGAAGCTCTTTCATTGGAATGATGAGAGATTCGTTAGATAAGTATTTCTTTAAATTAGAAATGTGGAATGTACTGTGGACATTACTGAGTTCTTCAGGAAGCTCAAGTTTGTATGTCACTGGGCCAATCCTTTTAAGGATCTTAAATGGTCCAATGTATCGGGGGTTAAGCTTTCCTCGCTTTTTGAATCAAATGACACCTTTTCAAGGTGATACTTTCAACATAACACGATCTCCAACTTGGAATTCCAAAGGCTTTCGCCTTACATTGGCATAACTCCTTTGTCAGTCTCTTGCAGCTTGCAAGCGTTGTCGAATTTGTACTATCTTTTCGGTGGTTTCATGGATTATCTCTGGTCCCGTGAGTTGAACATCTCCAACTTCGGCCCAGCAGACAGGTGATCTACACTTTCGACCATAAAGTGCCTCGAATGGTGCTGCCTTAATACTGGCATGTTAACTGTTATTGTAAGAAAATTCTACCAATGGTAAGTGTCTTTCCCATCCTTTTCTAAAATCTATAACACAGGCTCGAAGCATATCTTCAAGTGTTTGGATGGTTCTTTCACTTTGTCTATCGGTCTCGGGATGATATGCCGTACTCATATCTAATTGAGTACCTAAAGCACTCTGCATTGACTACCAGAATTTGGATGTGAAATGATTGTCACGATCCGATATGATGGATATCGGCACTCCATGCCATGAAACTATTTCCTTTATATACAACCTTGTAAGGGTTTCCATACTATCTGTTGCTCTGGTAGGAATAAAATGTGCTGATTTGGTAAGGCGGTCTACAATGAGCCAAATTGTGTCATGTCCGTTTGACGTTTTGGGTAGTTTTGTAACGAAGTCCATCGTAATTCTTTCCTATTTCCATGTAGGAATCTCTGGTTGTATCAGTAAACCGGATGGCTTCTAACATTCTGCTTTAACTCTAGAGCATGTCAAACACTTACCGACATATTCAGCGATGATTGCCTTTATGTTAGGCCACCAATAGAGTTTCTTTAGATCCTGATACATCTTGTCAGAACCTAGGTAGATGGAATACTTTGATTTATGAGTTTCATGCATGATCAAGTCCCTCAAATTACCAAAGAGTGGTAACCAACTTTTATTCTTGATATAACGAGTTCCATCAGGATGTACTTCAAATGCTTTTTCCATTCCTCGTAGGTTCTCAGCTTTGATGTTCTCTTTTTTGATCGCCTCAGTTT
>BQNB010072252.1:3912-18912 GCA_026074375.1 Tanacetum coccineum
ATCATTATAGCCAGAGTATTTAAAGCATCCGATTTACGATATTTACAGTTCTTAATGGGACTCTATCTAAAGATTTTTATCTACATAGTTTAAAAGTTGGATTTTGCTAATCAATGTCCACTAACTAGTTGTTAGGGTATAGTTAATAAACACAAACTTTTTTAATTAACAAAAAAAATGTATTAAACACATCTTAAATAAACTTGTAAATTACTATATTTAAACATGATTTTCACTTTTAAAACATTCCTTTTATAAATAGGCTAATTCATGCCTAGTGAGCAAAGGTTAGCAAAACTCTCTAAATTTTATTGTTTAAAGAATTCTTGATGCAAAAATGTGTTACGTTAAAAAAAAGTACCAAGTTAGCGCTATTTAGGTTCTTTGATGATAATTATCTGCGTATTAAGACAGAATCACACAAGTATCTAACATATATGTATTAAACCAACACAGTCTGAAAAATCTGACACGAAAAATTCAACATGAACCCGAAAAAACCTGACCCGCAAAATCGAATTTATTAATAACTCTAGTATAATCGTGCACACCCTAATCTAAATTCCTGGATCCGCCACTGCCTATAGCCCACATTGGAAAACTTAGTTACCTTTGAAGTTAATGAACAACTTCCACACTAACGCATATAAAAGGAAGAAAGAAAGCAAAACAAAGAGAAAATTAACCTTTTAACTTCTGAATTAATCTTTGCTGAGAGAATGAGAGCAAGAATAGTGTCATGGTTGATTTCTTGTTCTAAAACTAAAGTTACGAAACACATCCTTCACAAATCAGCGAAACGTAAGTTTAAATATATGATAACAATCGTATAGAAAGCAAGAGAGAAAAAGAAGTATGACATTACCGTTTTCGATAAGCCACATCGACGGAAAATGGCAACTGCGTAGTTGGTAGTTAAAAGTTTGAGAGAGACTGTGTGAGTAAATGAAAAAGGGTGAATGGCAAGTGAGATATGAAAAGAGAGTATATAATTTTTCAAAGGTGAAAGAGTTGCTTACTGTTTATTGTTTTTTGGACCTCTTTTTTATAATATAGGTAGAGATAGACACTTGGCAATATTTTATGTGCTTAGGTGGCACGATTTGAAGGCATGAGCTCTTCATTTATATAATAGGTAGATATATAAAACACGCACTCAACCTTCACCAATTTTCCTTCATCTTTACCAATCAAGGAAAGTATTCACAAAAATTAATAGGCGCGTTTCCTTTTTTAAATCACATATTCGTCAAACCCCATACCCATGTTAATTGTCGTAAAGATTTAATTGTTGAAACGCATATTCTTCAACAAATCAACCTTGACTTCTTTTTTTGGGGGGGAGGGGGGATATGATTTGTTAATCAGCCTAAAATTATGGGATTTTTGAAAATCATAATATCAATTTCAATTTTATCGCATCTTGATTTTAAAACCTTAATTTTTGTCTATAAATCTAGGCTGAAACAAAACCCTTTCACACATTCATCATCACACAACACGATTAATCATCAAAATGAGCAGGTTTTCTCATAAAGGATCGAGAATAGGAAAATCTAATAATAGTACGTGATATTATGTTTTGATTTGTATTTTTTTATGTATATCATGTTCTGATAACAGTACATGATATTATTTGTACAATTCATGATTTGGAAAATATAATAACATGAAAAATTCATTTTATAACCTCTTCACAAATGCTCTATATAGTACCAAATCCCCATTGTATGCTCTATTGGTGTTTCTTGATATTATTTCAATCATGATTCAGTGATTCACTCAAATTTCATAAACCAAACACTGCTTTTTTAAGTGATTCCATAACTTTCATTCTATACCCTCAAAAGTAATTGGCCCTAAATGATCAATAGCATTGTTTATGATTCTACAGTATATTATATAGAGATGCCAAGTTTTCTACTATTTAAAGTTTATATCATTGTTATTGTTTGATGACATTTTAGGAGTTGAAATACCAATCAACGTCCCTATGATCAAAGATATCGAACCTATGCTTGACAACAATTTATTTCTCTTTGGCACAGTCACCGAGTCAATGAAGCTCACAATCCGTATAGTCTTGATTTTGTGTTTCACGATTCGCAGGTAAGTATAAATATTAACATTAACATAATGTATTACAGTTACAGATATCATGCACTATTTTTACACTACTTTATATCATTTGTGTTATAGAACAGCAGGATACAGGTCTACATCAAAAAATACTTTATGTTCAAATTCAAACCTTTATTCGAAGAAGGTAAATGCTACTCCATTTCAAACTTTACCATTGCTGAAAATAGTGGTAGGTTACCACTGTTGCCCCACAAGTATAAGATAAGTTTCTATAAGGGCACAACTGTAACTAGAATTGACCCTATCGATGACAATGTCCACGGATTCATTCTTGAGCCATTCAACCGATTGTTGGACGAAGCTCGTGTTTACCATGAGCACGAAGCTGTTGGTACGCCATTCTTTCTTAAATTCTTCTTATACTATTTTGTTACTACTTTCTTTCTTATTTGATATTTACGTTCCTTTAATGGATTTTTTATTTATTTTCCTAGATGTAATTGGTTCGGTTGTAGCGATTGGAGATGTGGTTCTTGTGCAATCTTCTTCTGGTCCGAAAATACGCAGGACTGTCGTGATTGAGGATGATGAGTTAGTATACGATCACTATATATTTTGTTTAGGACGCATACTACTTTATTTCTTACACCATCGGTTATTATTCTTACACTGTTTACAACTATTATAAACTTGTACACATTATTTTCATTGTAGGCCTGCAACTTTTGGACATCCAGAGGAAGAACATTTGTCTCACATACATTGAGTGCATGTTACGTTCTAACAACAAGAGTTTAAAAGACATGCAAAACATGCCGTATCCTGATCAAGATTACACAATGGTTGGATATAACAGATTGATAAACGACGAGACCACCTACAAAAAAGAGCAATTAAGTGAACAACATGTTAGGTTGTACGATAGTTTGACATCAAAACAGAAAGGTATTTACTCAACTGTTATAGACGCGGTCGACAATAATAAAGGAGACATGTTCTTTATTTATGTTTACGGTGGAACCGGAAAGACGTATCTTTACAAGACCATGTCGGCTGCCTTACGATCTAAAGGTGATATAGTATTAAATGTTGCGTCAAGTGGTATTGCAGCGCTTTTGCTAGAAGGTGGAAGGACGGCACATTCTCGGTTCGCTATCCAAATCAATGTAGTCGAAGATTCTATGTGCCACATAGCTGCGGATAGCGATCTTGCTGATTTGATACGCAAAACTAAGCTCATTATATAGGACGAGGCACCTATGATAAACCGATACTGTTATGAGGCGTTTGACAGGACCTTGCGAGATATTTGCAGGTCAGACCCGTTAGTAGCTTCTGACAAGGTTTTCGGTGGAAAAGTGGTGCTGTTTGGTGGCGAATTCTGACAAATACTTCCTGTCATTACCACTGGCGGTAGACAGGACGTAGTGAATGCAACAATTAATGCTTCGTATCTCTGGGACCATTGCACGGTGTTGAGGTTAACAGTTAACATGAGGTTAGCTGTTGGGTCAACCGAGTCTGAAAAGAAAGAAATTCAAGAATCTGCTGATTGGATTTTAGACATTGGTAATGGGAAAGTTGGTGGTCGGAATGACGGTGAGTCAAATGTTGTATTTCCAGATAACATGTTGATTCCAGAGACCGATGATGATGTTGGTGCGATTATTAATGATACATACCCGGACTTGCTCCAAAACCTATGGGATCCGTCTTTTTTCAGGAAAAAGCAATTTTTGCTCAAACTCACGAAATGATTGATATTATAAATGAACGGATGCTTTCTTTACTTCCAGGTGATGAGAAGTCATATGAATCTTCTGATTCTGTTTGTTTGGCTGATGATGATTCGAATTTTGATGACTCCATCTACACTACAGAGTTCCTAAACGGTTTAAGGATGGCCGGTGTTCCACACCATAACATAAACTTAAAGATAGGAGCTCCTGTAATGTTGATGCGTAATATTGATCAAAGGGCAAGACTATGCAACGGAACCATGCTTCAAGTTTTAAGAATGGGAACAAACATAATTGAGGCTAAAATCATATCCGGTGGCAGTGTTGGTACAGTTTGTGCTATTCTGCGTATGGTAATTAGCCCTACCGACACAAAGATGCCGTTCAAATTAAACAGACGTCTCAGTTTCCTATTCAAGTTTGTTTTGCCATGACGATCAATAAAATCCAAGGACAGACATTGTCACAGGTTGGTTTGTTTTTAAGAAGGCCCGTTTTCTCACATGGTCAACTCTACGTCGTCGTGTCACGAGTAAAGAACAAGAAAGGATGAAGGTTCTGTGTTGTGACAAAGATGGAAACTATTCAAACTCAACATCTAATGTCGTTTACAAGGAAGCCTTATTTCGTATTTGAATAGGTAACTATCTTTCTTATGTCTAATATATTCGTTTGTTTAATGTTTTATATATGAAGTAATTTTTTTCTAAACTAAATAAATACGGATTAAGGTTTGTTTTACTCCCTACTTATAAACCCTCACTTATACTTATATCCTTTTTTTCGTAGTTATGTGCAATCCCTGACGAAGTAATGTTTTTTTTTCATATGGATTTTTTGTTCCTACATACAACATTCTAAGAAACCGTTTTTAGTGTTTGGTTATACCCTTTGTGTTCTTATTTGATATAGAACATGCTAACAGCCTCTTTTAGATCCTACATAACACATGTTAACAAATTGTTTTTATTGTTTTGTTACACCATTTATATGCTTAATTTACATAATATAATATGAACGTGAAAAAAACCACCATATTTTAGCCATTCAAACTGTATATATTAGCAATTCCAAACGCACCCTAAACTAATTTTGTAAAAAGCAAAACTTTTACTGGCTTATGTGTTAGTTGTGTACTTATTAGCCTTTACGCATATTCATTTTTGTAAAAGCCTTAGGACCTAACAGTACCTCCTACATACAACATTCTAAGAATCTGTTTTTAGTGTTTGGTTATACCCTTTATCTTCTTATTTGAGATATTACATGCTAACAGTCTGTTTTTTATCCTACATAACACATGCTAAGAATCTGTTTTTATTTTTTTCTTACAACATCTATTTGCTTATTTTGCAAAATATAATATGAACGTGAAAATAACCACTATAGTTTAGGCATTTAAGCTGTCTATATCAGCAATTCCAAATGCACCCTTAGGTAAATTTGTAAAAGCAAAACTTTCACTGTCTAATGTGTTAGTTGTGTACTTATTAGCTTTTACGCATATCCATTTTTGTGAGCGTTAACAAGTGCTATACTCGACCCTTGCACAGTAAATTTATGCACAGTCCATGACGGGTCAAAATGGGTCAAAAAACAATTTCAGTTAGAGTTGTTTTAAGTCTTCCATACAAACATGCTACTAAACTGTTTGAACGCTTTGTTATACCATATAACCGCTTATTTTAATGCGTCTTAAGTGTTTGTTTAGTCCCTTTATATGTTTTACTTTACACCATATACTGTGAATGTTAAAATTACCAGCAGATTTGTAACCATTGAATCTGTTTTAAACCAATTAACAATTTCTTCCATTTACTATCATATTGGATCTATCTTAGAAGCCTCATAGTCATTAAGACCATTGAACCACTTCAGAAAATTATCAAATTTAGAGGTTATATTGATGTGTTGAATTAGTAGGTCTATATAAATCTAACTGAAGTGTGCAATAAGTTTCAGTCCCATGAATAATACTTTTTTGGCTTAATAATCCATGACATGTATTTTTGCCTTTTAATTCCATTTTCTTGCTTATGTTTTTTTATCCAGGCAATACTATTACTAGCTTCTTCACTGTTTACAACTTTTGACACTAATTTTCAATAAAAGCTGAAATCTTTTTTTATTGCATAATAAGTTTCACAACCAATGACTTCAGTTTTTATTTTACTAATATATTTTGTCATAATCATTTGACACTAATTACCTAACTAAAACACAAGTGACCTCTCCGTGACGCTGCATTATCATGTTTCTCAATGATCTTAGTGTTTTTTAAAACCTAATTACTGATTCTATATTTTCAGTTATTCAAGATTTCTCTGGTCCATTCTATGTGTTGAGATGTGCAAGTGAAGGTAGATATGGTTCCAGTTTTCTCACATAGATTTATATGTGGCTTTTGGCCATTTTATGATTCCAACGAGTCAATGTTATGTGTTGCAGATACAAAGATGAAAACTATACAACCTTGCACTACCGACGTTTACAAAGAAGTTTCATATATGCTTTAAATGTACGAGGTTTTATTTTTGCTACGAACTTTCATATATCATATACCATTTGAGTTTATTTTATTTTGTTTTCGCTACATGATATCTTATTATTATCAAGTAAACTTAGGGCGGGCTATGAAGCTAGTAGTATATAAATAAAGTAGATGATAAGGAATCAAAGATAAGAGAAAAGCATAGAGCCATAGACCAATTTATTTAGTTTTGTATGACTGACTTGGCAAAAAAATAATGTAAAAGAAAGAGAGAATTGCAAAAATGGTCTTGGTTTGGCCAAATTGCACGTTTGGCCCGTTGAGTTTTGAAATTGCAAAAAACGTTCGTATGACGAAGGTTTGGTTCTACTTTTGGTCCTTTGTCGAATTGAAATGACTAAAATACAATTTTGTTCATTTTTTTTAATTTTCTCCTTTTTTTATTATACCTTATTATTATTATTATTATATTTTTTTTAATTATCAACCATTTTATTAAGAAACTCAAGAGATTTACAATAGATTCGAGGGGAGCCCAGATACTATCTGGGCCCCACTCCATTAGCAATAGCGAAACTGATCCTATTAAATATATAAACAGCAGCACGTGCCCCAATGTCTTGAGCCATGGAGAACTTTCGGATCCGCTTCAGCAATGTAACCGCGTTTGCATCTAATATTAGTATTATTATTATTATTATTTAATTTTATTATAAATCACTTTATTAAGTAACTCAAGAGATTTTACAATAAATTAGAGAGGAGCCGAGATACTATCTGGGCCCCACTCCTTTAGCAATAGCGAAACTGATCCAAAACTCAAATTTAAACAAATCATCATCAAAAACAAAAATCAAACACATCACACAACAAATCATGTCTCAGATCTAGATCCAAAAACACAAAGAAAAAGAAAAAAAACAATAACAAAAATCATAACCAAAAACCCAATCACGTCGCAATAAAAATTTTCATCTTAAAACTAAAACCATAAACAACTCACAACAACATCCGAATCTCTTATACCCAGTTCACGTCACACTCATCCAATCACACAAAACAAAAAACAAAAAACAAAATCATAACTCAACAATATAAACCACATCACGACATCATCACAACAAAAACTTATAAAAAACGAGAGAATTGCTTCTTCTTTTTTCTTTTTTTGATCTAGATTTGGGACATGACTTTTTTTTAATTTTTTAGTATTTGTTACCAAGTAACTCTTCTTTGTAATTAAACCCAAAATCACCATCGGTTATCATCACCTGTGTGTGGCGTGGACCGCCGCCTGACCCCACCGCAACTCACCATCGCCGCCTGACCCCACCTCTGCCACCTAATATCTGGCAAAACACCCTCAAAGAACCGATCTTTGGTTAAAGCATTCAAGAAAATGTATATGTTTGTATTTGATTTTTGTTGTTGTTATTCGTAGAAAAAAATGTAAATTTTTAAAAAAAAAATTTCAATTCCGAAAATTATGGGGATTAAAAAACGTTTTTTTAATTAAAAAAGTAAAAAAATAAAGTGAAATTGTATTTTTACTATTATACCCTTTTGAATTAAATAAAAACATTTAATGATACTAAATTTCTATTGGTTTAAAATGGTTCTGTAAAGTTCTGCACATAAAATGGGTTCTCAATATAACGCGCCCCTATATATATATATTGTTCTTATTCAATGGGTTAAAAGAACAAAGTTTGTGTTCTTATTCAATGATTTAATAGTGGGATATATATTTGAGGTGTTTAGCTGAGATGATTGTGAGTTCTAGATCCATGGGTTAGGTGATGATGAATATATGGAAAATTATAAACAATGCGTTTTTTTTATAAAGTTTGTTTTGTTTATCTTTTATGGAAAAAAGAATAAGAAGGAAAACTAAAGAAAAAATTATTAAAGTTGAAGACAAGGGTATTTTAGTCATTTTAGTTCGACCAAGAACCAAAAGTGAAACCAAACCTTCGTCACTCGAAAGTTTTTTGCAATTTCGAAACTCGGCGGACCAAACGTGCAATTTGACCAAACCACAAGGACCATTTTTGCAATTCTCTCTAAAGAAATAATGATAGAGGTCAAAAAATTAGTACTAAACAAAATATGCAAAAAATAATTTGAAATAATGTAAAAGAAATAATGATAGAGGATTGTGCAGAAACTACAAAGAAGTTGTGTTGAAGTAAAAGATCAAAGAAAGAACTACTTAAAATCGAGTAGAAAAACTGAGACCAAAAAAGTTATTAGTTAGTCTTTTTGTATTTGCCTGCAGGCATGTTTTGCACATTATAGAAATGATAAAATTTTGAAAATAAACCTAAAATGCTTACAAAGTCTTAAGATTACACTTTGTAACTGAAGAAGCTAATATACTAGCTGTTAATTGCGTTAGGAATTAAAAAATTATACGCGTAGTCAGTATTGTGTTTGGTTTGGTTTTGACCCGATGCTCAAAACTAGTCCATAGTCTTAATTGGCAACCCTCATGAACAAAAGTGACCACCTCAACTCTTTAATCACATACATACACATATAAGAAAATTTCTTAAGCGAACACCTTAAAACATGGTTTTATTAAAATGGACGGCGCATATATTATTTATGAAAATGAACATACATGTACGCTTCTGTTGGATGAAAGACAAATTACTAATCAACGACTCTAATTTATACACGTCACAAGCGCATTCAAACACAAAAATCCAAAACAAGACGCATTCTTGGCGCATTCCAAGACAAAAAGACCAAACAAAGAGCATTCTAGGCGCATTCAAGAAACGTGAAAATGCGTTGTATTTGTTAACACATAAAACAACACAACAAGACAAACAAAAACACATTTTGCTAGAAAAAGACAAACACAAACACATTCTTGATTTATTAACACATAAAACAACACAAAAATACAAACCAAATGACCCAACTGTGTTTTTTTTTTGGTAAAATAAAAGAAATATGATTTGGTGTAGATGTAAACACTAATAATTATAGGGAAATAAAAGAAATATGCTTTGATGAAGATGTAAACACTAATAATTATAGGGGAACAAGTGGTTGAAGTTAATTGAAGTGGAAATATAAAGTGGTGGTTGGAGTATATTGAAAAGTGGTTTGGTTTATGGGTTTGGTTTTCGGGAATGGGTATGAAACCCACAAAAGTATACAGTTTCTAAACCTCCCATTGGAGGTGGATTTGTAAAACCATTTTCATACCTATACCATAGTAATTCCCTAATACCAAACGCATCGGCCCCGGCCGCCAATACAGTTACCATGCTTACCAGCTCTTACCATTGCCGCCTATAGGAGGTAGGCGGGGCTAGCTTGCTTCTCTTCCCTTAGGCTAACTGCACATCTTATGTGCGAATAAAAAGAAGCGAGCGGCCCGTGAATGTGCATGTCTTTCTGATTGAATGGGTTGTGTGCATAAAACTTCAAATGCACTGTATATCAAAGGGGCGTCAAGTCAATTTCATTTTTATAATATAACGGTATTTGGTCTGGATTCGTAAATTGTGTAGGATTTTAGTCTTTGGTGATTTCTTTTATATTTATTGAAAACCTTCCACAACAACCACAAAGCCAACCCTCCATGATTCTACTAACCATTTCAATATGATAACTTTGGTAATTTAATTACTAATAACTTGGTTATTTGTGTATTTCAACATATGTACAACCATTTGCGGAGTTAATTACACAAGATACAATTAGGACACAAGACATTTGTTAATGAGTTATACATATGTTAAATATGACACATACTTTAAAGAAATTTATTAGACATAACCATTCCACATAATCACTAATGACAAATTGGTAATTTTGTCACACGTACGTCCACATAACATGTCATTTACAATTTACATATGAGCATATAACAAAGTAAGAGCTATTTATATCACCGTGTATGACTATGTTATGACTAGAAAGGATTACAAAAGTAAGCTAGCCCACTTGCAACACCAATGACTATCTAAAGTCATTGAATTCTCACGTGAGACAAGTGCAACACGGGCTTTTGGAAGCGCAAGTCTCATGTGAACTAATGCCTCAAGATATGCATCGATGTTGCAAGTGGACTTGACTACTTTCATAATCCTTTATAATCAATGACAAAAGGTCATACATCGTGATATAAAGAGCTCATTTCAATACCAAATTAATATTAAAAAACTAAACATATGCTAAATGCAAACTAAATATCACGATGGGTGATATCACCATTGCTGTCCTCATTTGGATATCCTCCAATGTGTCTTTTAAAGGATGCGAGGCAAAGCAACTGTAAACAAAAAAAAAAACAAATATTAGAACACAAATTAATATACCTGTTAATGTTAATAGTAACCAAACTATCTTTCAAGTAAAAGTTAACCTACAAACTTTCACAAAAATGCATAATGTTAGCAGATGCTGCAGATCTATAGTTGAAGCAGCATACAACAGCAATCTAAACTACTTTCACATATCTTAAAATGTCACATACTTTTTTTTGGTAAAAGGTTGCCACATACTCAAAGTATGTGTTTTAAAAAGTCAACAAACAGTTGGTCACTTTTATAACTTATGACCTCAGTGTCACGATCTCAAAACATTTATCTAAGAAAAAGAGTTCATACAAGATCTAGCAACTTAACTTAATTTAAAGACGGCTAAAAACAACATAATAGTAAAAAGACTGGTGGGTATACCTGCTTGCAAAAGTGACATCTGCCATGAGATATTGCGTGAAGGTAAGGAAAGATGAGTGTAGATGAGAATGTGTGCTGTGTTAGTTTTGAAGAGAGAAATGAGATAGATGTTGTGGCTGCATATGTATAAAGGTGAAAGCATACATATATTAGGTTTAGGGTTGTAACTTGTTGGAATTGTGTTAGGGGTGTTTGGCTAAGCTTATATGATGGGCTTATGAGCTTATTAGCTTATATGTGTTAAATAAGCCGAAACTAAGTGTTTGGCTAAACTTATATGACTGAGCTTATGAGCTTATATAAGGGGGTTTTGGTAAGCCCAAACTTTGTGGCTTATATAAGGAAAAGTGGGCTTATATAATAATATTATATAAAAAGACTTTTATACCCTCATTTAATAATTACACTCATTTTATTTTTATGTACTTTTTTGTCATTTTAACTTATAAATTATATAAGCTAACCAAACACTTAGCAAAGACTTATAAACTCATGATATATAAGCCAAAGGCGGCTTTTATAACATAAGCATAAGCCCAATTCATAAGCTTAGCCAAACACCCCCTTAGTTCTTCCCCCAAGGCTTGCTTTTCAGTTTGGTCCTTATTTGTTGACATGCTTTAAGTTTGGTCCATGATCTCATAATAGTTGTATCGGCTATCGGGTTGTTCGGTTTATTCATTTCGATTAATTTTTTTTGGTAAAACCGATACGCACCGAATTTAAATTGATTTAACCGGATCGAAAACCGAATTTGAATTGAGTTCGGTTTTCGGGTTGACCTTATTTATTCTTAAAAAATTGAGTAGGTAGATTTTTAGAAGAAATATTTTCTAGCCTTAAAATGTTTTAATTTATACTAGGTAAAAATTTTAATGGGCTTTCTATAATTTTATGTATAGGAGATGTCACATACATCTGAGTAAAAAAACTTGCCCTCCCCGGTATAACCACATCATTTTATGTATATAGAGAGGATCAAAGGGTGTGATACCATATAAATGTATGTGCATTACAAGATGGTATGAGAGATTACATTGGGTGTATGATGCTAACTAGCCGGGCTTGACCCAATATACTAACACGTAATGATACGTAATACATAATAATAGTCGACTAACACAAACTACCGCTAGATAACGGATTTCTTGATACCTCATTACTAATACATGATAAAGACTTACATGATCCTATTAAAACTATACGAATTATCAAAATAGACATTTTGATACCTGAAGTTATTAAACCCGGAATTTATTAAAAGTCATCGAGACCATGAAGTAGCCGAGAAACAAGACGCTAACCTATATTGAGAAAAGATGGGTGGATGGAGGTTTACTTGTGGGGAGTTTTAAGTGATGTCACTCGAACAATTAAGTTGCATATTGAACTTGTTATTTTCACAAAGAAAGTAGTTACGAATTTTGATGGCCTTGTTTGTGCAAGGAATGGAGTTTAGACATTTGTAAATATAATTTTTTTTCTTTTTTTGAATATTGTTTATCAACATATTCATAGCAATCTATAATCAATTCGGGGAGTTTGTCTTTGCATGACCATTTCACTATATGTAACACCTTCCATTTCAATATATTGTATTCTTAGATTCTTTTGAAAATGATATTTACTATGTTCAGATTTATGATTTATGAATGTATCCACATTCATAGATCTACTGGTTACATCTGAGTGTTCACACTTAGATGTCCGCATTTTAGACGCGTAAAATGTGTACTTTTAAAAGTGCATAGATTTTCTGGTTAAATCTAAGTTCCTAACGCGAAATAAGCGCGAAGAAACTAATCATAACAATTTGATCTATTCATGTACATTTGCAAAAATGTTTATGCTTGCACACCAATGCAAAAATTGTGATAAATGTAATCTTCTTCAACTTTATATAAGTATTAAGCTTTAAGGGTAATGGTGACCATAAGAGACCAACATCTTTATTGTCATATCAAATTTCTCTCTTCAGGTTAATTTCATAACCAACTCAGCGTAATAAAAAGACCGAAAACATTACCAAAAATATACCTTATAAAAACAATTAAATAACACACTCCACACAAACAATTCGGTCGCATAAGCGACATTTAACACCCCAAAACCTGTTTTTAAGTATTTAATTACGAAAGGGTCATTAGGTAAGTTTGACTATGATTTTAATAGTTTAAATGTGCCAAGGGACTTAAGCATCTGTCTGTCAGAACCAATACGGCGTATTGGTAAGTGTGAATACGGTGTATTGATACAAGAGTGGATATGGCATATCCGGGTTACTGAGTATTGATAGTCTAGCATGGATACGGCGTATCCATGGATATGGATACGGCATATCGGTTAAGTCAAACCATATGTATAAGTTATATGTTGTAGAAAGTATTATGTGGCAAAATTATAAGAAAAGGAAGTTTGAGGGACTAAAGGTGTAAGTGACCAAAGTTGTGACAACTAATAACTAAAATTCTAGGTTCTTCCAAACACTTCTGGAGTTGTTTAGAGTTGTGACTATGTCATGTATTTTAGAGAGGGAAAAAGGAAGACCAAAACTTGATGATCAATTCATGAAAGGATTGATGTTCCATGACAAGAGATAAGTCATTAGCAATGACCCTACAATTTAAGTAACCTTTAATTTATGAGTTAATTGAAGAATTAAGGTTTAGGGTTCAATTACCCAAAAATAATAAGAACTGAAAGTCAATGCTTCTTATACATCATAACCCTCCGCTATTGAACCTTCCGGCTTAGCTTTATTTCGTACATAACTTTTTAGCTTCTTCATGTATCTTTCAAATGGATACAACCACCGGTTGAGAATAGGCCTGCCTTCAAGAGCCTCTTGAGGTAAATAGATAACCAAGTGAATCATAAAGTCAAAGAAAGCAGGAGGATATATGAGCTCTAGATTGCACATAATATCAACCACCTGGCTCTGAGCTTTCACCATGTCAGCCTCCATTAATGTTCGAGAGCATATTTTCTTAAAGAATGAACAAAGCTCGATTATTGGTGTTGCAACGTTTGTGTGCAAGTATTGCTGAAGTTCGTAAGGAAGTAAACGTTGCATCACTATATGACAGTCATAAGACTTCAGGCTCGTTATATGGCTACCATTATCGAACACTTTGTGCTTGAAGTTAGATCCGAACCCATATGGTAGTTTAACTCCTTTGATGAACTGACAAAACTTTTTTCTGGTGTGAAGGAATACTTAGCCTGAGGCTTCAAGCACTTCCTGTTTTTGTTTTGGCCGAGCCACAACTCACTTCAAATGCCCAGATTTTTCAAGTCTTGTCTTGCCTTACTAGTGTCTTTAGATTTGTCATTCATTAACAAAGTGTTCAAGAAACTCTCCAACACATTTTTTTATATACATGACATCTAAATTGTGTTTTAGTGTAAGAAAAGACCAATACTCAAGCTCATAAAAAATAGATCGTTTAGTCCAGTTCAGCTCGACAAGAACATTGCGTTTTATCTTCACACCCCCATAACTCGGATGTTTCCCATTCTCACGCGTGGGCAATCTATCAAGTTGAGTCATGATTTGAGCCCGGGTAAATTTTCTAGGAGGATCTCTGTCTTCGGTTTCACCATTGAATGATTCGTCTCATATATGAATGCAATCATAACCCACTCTTTGAATGATTCGTCTCATATACAAATGCGTATAACTGATTTGCTATTTGAGAAAATTTTGGCAGCATTTCCCCTCAACCCCAAATATGTGTTTAAAGACATATTCGTATGAGTAAAGGAGAAACACTGTCGAAATCATCTCAAACAGTAAACCTGTTATACACATTCATATCCTAAATGAGACAAAATATTCAAAAAGCAGTCCCAAACAGGGGACTTTCCGAAATTAATTTCTAATAAATTAATTTTGGACGGGTTTTCTATAGGATGATTAACTTCAAACGGGGATTTTCCAAAATTAATAACTAAAATCCTAAAACATTCCTAACGCATATCCAAACGC
>BQNB010072252.1:21559-32500 GCA_026074375.1 Tanacetum coccineum
AAGTTCATAAAATCATGTTTACAAGAAAAATCCACTTTTACAAGTTAAACATATCCTAAGTGGTGATTTAGTTATATAGAACATGTAAACACATAAAAATGATAAAAGTAAAGACATAAAGGTTTATAGATAACCTTATAGTGATGTATGATGATGAGAAATATGTTCTAAACCCTTGTTTAGATTATAAACCAAAGCTTGCACAATCAAAGGAACCCTAAACCCTAATCTTCCATTTTTCTTGCTTAACACTTGTAAAGGCTTAACCTAACCTTCAAACCATCTTAGTAGGTCTTAGATATGTTGTGTGTATGCTTGTATAAGTGGTAGAAAAATTTATATGGGTTGTGTATATTGAGGGTTTTGAGCCGTGAGCTAGGGAGGAGGAAAAGAGAGTATTTGTTTGATTTTCACCTTAAGGAATATCACTTGTATGTGTTACTTGCATTGCTAATGCATTATATATGCTTAGACTAGTCAAAAGAACACCATGAGGGTTTTTAGGAAAAGTTTGGTCAAGACTTACTAGTCCTAAGATGTACATATACTAGCTCATTAACACTTATGTCTTTATGTCCCCTAATGAGCATATCATCCCATGAAATTATGGAAGAGTTTGACTAGTTATTATCTTGATAATAAAATGTAGTGAAAGTATTATTTGAGGTGAAAAAATGTGTAAGTTAAAAGTAAGTGTAGTTTTATTTAAATGTGTATACTTGAGAATGTATGATCTAGCTTATTTCTTTTAAGGTAATTTCGGCCCAAGTGATAAATGTGGGTAAAGTTTTATAAATTTTGAGCATTGAGAATAAAAATGGGTATTTGTTGAAGCGTAGATTAATTTTGATGGTTCCGGGTATGCCTAAATGTATTTATTTACGAAACGTAAACGTTTTACGCAACCAATAAAAATAAAATATAAAAAGTTTATTATTACTTTCGTAAAAATAATATAATGATTACTTGACGTAAACTTTAATTTGTTTGGTGTCCGTTTACGTTGATTGTTGATTTATAGCTTACGCGATTTAACTTAACTATTAAAATTAAAAGTAAACACGTACGAGAAAGAAAAAAAATAATTAGTGAAATATATGACGTCGTAAATGACCTGAAAATACGGAATGTTACAAGCACAGCTTGAATGCATACGGTTCGTCTCAAAAATAATTCTTAACTTGAGAGAAAAATCTTCTTCTTTTTTCAGGTGTCCAATTTGGAGGAATAATCTTTCCAACAATATAGTTAACATAATCAACATACCATGGCTCATCGTTATTGAGCTCGGCTTTCAATATCATAAGATGCTCGTCGGGAAATTCATTAGTTATTTCCTCCTCCGTGAAGGTTCCCAAATCTGGATTCTTAAGTCTTGACAAATGATCTGCAGCTAAATTCTCTGCCCCTTTTTATCCTTAATCTCAATGTCAAATCCTTAGAGAAGCGGTACCCACCTAATAAGTCTCGAGTTCGCGTCTTCTTTGCTGAACAAATACTTTAAGGCAAAATGATCAGTGTAGACTATAGTTTTTGATAAGATAAGATATTGACGAAACTTATCAAAAGAGAAAACAACTGCTAGAAGTTCTTTTTCAGTGGTGGTATAATGTTCTTGGGCATTATTCAAAGTTTTGCTGGCATAATAAATCGGCTTGAATTTTCCATCAATTTGTTGCCCTAAAACAGCTCCAACAGTGAAATCACTAGCGTCACACACTAATTCAAATGGTGCGTTCCAATCGGGAGATATGATGATAGGTGCGGTGGTCAGTTTTTCTTTCCAAATGTTAAATACCTTTTTGCAATCATTAGAAAAATCAAACTTCACGTCTTTTATCAAAAGCTGGGTCATTGGTTTAGAGGTCATGGAGAAGTCTTTTATGAACCTTTGGTAAAATTCAACATGCCCCAGGAAACTTCTAATTCCTTTTACATTAGTCGGGTATGGTAATTTAGCAATCACATCGATTTTAGCGCTATAAACTTTGATTCCTGCTCCAGAAATTTTGTGTCTTAAAACTATCCTCTCTTTTACCATGAATTGGCATTTTTCCTAATTTAGCACAAGGTTGGTTTCTTCACATCTAGCAAGCATTCTATCTAATTTAGCTAGAAAACAATCAAAAGAATTACTAAACACCGAGAAGTCATCCATGAAAACTTCCATAAAGTCTTCCACCATGTCGTAGAAGATTGCCGTCATGTATCTTTGAGAAGTGGCAGGAGCATTACATAATCCAAACGGCATTCGTCGGTAAGCGAAAGGCCCATAAGGACAGGTGAATGTAGTATTTTCTTGATCCTCCGGAGCGATTGGTATTTAGAAGAATCCTGAAAATCCATCAAGAAAACTATAACACCCACATTTTTGACATATAGCAGCGGAAGCTAATCTGGGGTATTATTTCATAGTACAACAGTCATAATCATAGAAAACGACTCAAAAGAGACGTTTTTAAAAGATAAGTTATCATTCATTATTTCATCAGAGTTTTTACAAACAGAGGTCCCAAAAATCTACATGAAAATATAAAGTTTGAATGATAACAGTTTAGCCATCTTCAAGTCCGTGCCACTCCGTGCCATAAGATGCTAAGATGCTCAGTTATGAGATAAAAAATGCTAAAAAGTAACATAAAGGTTGAGTAAATTCATTGGTTTTGGTCTAAAAACAGTTTGTTTACAGTCATCTATAACAGTTGAGTTACGTGTGTATACACTTATAAGTGTAATATTGCAAAGTTACCAGGTAGATATTATTGAAAGCGAGTATTATTGAGTATAAGCTCATGGCACTCAAATAATCTGTGTATTATATCAATAATGAATATTATACTGTAATGGCCCCGTGTAGTTAATTGCAATCTACCTATGAGTTTCAATATCGTGCGTTTGGTTTACCTATCGGTAACACAAACGGGATTCGACAACCCTGTTTGGCTACTCCACAAAATTCGGTTCACTCGCAAATGATTAATGGTCTATGATGGTGGGGGTCTTTTGGCATAAGGGACTTAGACAACAGATGCAATAATATATCAGGATATCATACATTTAGAAAACACTTGTATCTGTTGTATAGATGTATCCCCTGCGGGTTTATGAAATATTTAAAGAGATAAATGCGTGAGGACTATGAACTCACCTTAACAGGGGAAATATGATTGATGGCAAAACGTATATCATGTGAAAGCTGAACAGCTACCGTTCACGCACATGGGGTTAAAATATGTCAAGTCTTAGTCTACCTAGTGTAGATGGGTTTAGTGTTTCACAACTTCATAAAGTTTAACGTATTACTTTGATTTATTAATTTACGTGAAAGTACTTGTCTCACTGTTGGGTTATCATAAATCCAGGGCCATGTAGTAACGTTTGAGGAGTCAGGACCACTTTAAGATCGTAAACAGCAAACTTCATCAAAACAACTTACCAAATGGAAACCTCACATGAAATTCCTAGTACTTGTACGATAAGTTTTAAGTATTCTTCAAAAAGCTATTCGATAATAAGTTACGTTTATTATATAAACCGTAATTTTTTATAATGCGACGAACGTTGATTATAACGATAATTGGTGGGTTTTATTAAAAACGAGTCATATATATTAATATTATATTTTTATAATTGTATTAAAAATATTATATTTTATATTTTTAAAGTTGCAAAAATGGCAATATCACAATCATTGGTTTTTCAATTTTTACATGTTTAGTCTTTCTATATTAAAGTATATATTATTTAAACTTTACTTTGAAAAACTTGCACGATAGGCTCCTTTATAGTTATAACCTTTGGGAATAATGACATTTTAGCCATCTAGTTAAAAATTTTAGAAAGTTATGTTATTATACCCCTATGAATGACAACATTTGCAAACATCAAGTCCAAAAAGTCTAGGCAAGATATTTTAGGGTTTCAATGATATTATACGGTTATAGCGTATTAGAATAAGCAAAATAAGATGTTTTAATTTGTAAACAAAAATTTTACTATAAAAATGATTGTTAGCTAGAAAATCAAACTGGGTGTTTTTAGGCGTTTTAAGAAAAAACGCCATGGGTTTTGAGGATTCAAAGATTTTAACAAGAGTTATATATATTTAGAGTATTATGAACATTTACTAATTCGATTATAAGCCTATTGAACAAGATTTTGAGCTTACTTGAGCTAAAACGGGTCGAAATGGGGGTTTTGGGTTTGTACGCCTAGTAATGACTTCAAGGGCTTCTTTTTCTTGGTTCTTGGATTCTATTATGATCTTAGGGACATTCTACTTCTTCCTTGGTTGAGCTAGAACTCCATTTGAGTGTGAGATAAATGTTTGAAGTGTGATTTGAATGAATAGGGGTTGTTCGGCGGAATGACCCTTGGTGCCAAAGTTTTTTTAGGTTTTGTATAGAGATCACGGAGGATGATGATTCATGGGAGGCTATGGAAGAGTAATGAGAGCTAGAGGTAGGATTTGAAATGGTGGATGGTGACTGTAGGCTATCGGGTACAATGGAGTGACAAAAGAGGGTGGAAAGGCTAACATTGGTCGCCAATTGTGGTTGTTGGAGGTGCTTGGTAGAGCTGCTTGGGATAAGGTTTGGTGCCGACATAGGAGGTGTTAGGTATTGGTTGGGTTTGAAACGGAAAAACTATATTAAATTTATTATTTTTTAACATCATATCAATCTCAAAATGAAATAAATGGGGTGCGGGTATAATGGGTCCGGTTAGGGTTTTATGGTTTTTAGATCAGAGTTTTTAGTGGGGGTTTAGGTTTAAGGTAGTTTAGGGTATACGGATTAAGTTAATGTTAGGTTTAGGTTTAGGGATTCTGTTTAAGGATTAGGATTAAGGTTGAGGGTTTAGTTTTAGGTTAAGTGAAATTAGGTGTTATAGGGTTTCATTAGGGTTTAGGGTTTTAGATTGGGGTTTTAGGACGAATTAAGTTTAGGGTTTATGGATTAGAAGTCCTGTATTAAGATGCTATGTATTGTGCTTACACAGTGGTGGTAAAGTTTAAACATGATTTAGGAGCTTAAATGACCTAATTAGGTTTTTAGGCATGATTAGCTTGTACATTGTGCTTTAGAAAGTTATAACTTGATTTAGGAGGAAAAAGATATTCAAATGTTGTGCATTGTATACTTGTACACATGATTTAAAGGCTTGCACATTCATTTTATATGTATACATTACATATAATTAGGGTTTTGATGTAAACGTTAACGTTTAATGCTTGTTTTGATATAACATTTTGAAAAGTACGTTAAATGGATAATGTACTTGGTAAAAATGATATTAGGATATAGACTTGACATATTAGGATGTTTACATGATATAAACATAGATAGAGATGGCATTGGTGGAGGTTGGGTGAGCTCGTTTACTTTAGAGATGCAAGTTACGTTGCATAATGAGATAAAACAAAAAAATTCCCTGTATAAAGGTGGTATATATAATAGATGGATATTACAGTGCATCTAATTTAATAGATAGATAATTACGTTGATGAAAATTACGGGTTGTTATAGTCTCCCTCCCTTAAAAGAAATCTCGTCCCGAGATTTAGTTGGATGCCGGAGTGATGTTTGAAAACAAATGTGGATACTTGGCACGAATTTGATCTTCGCGTTCTCATGTAAATTCTGGTCCTCTTTTAGAGTTCCATCTTACTTTGACTATAGGAATACGACTTTGTTTCAGTTACTTGACTTCTTGATCCATGATCTTCACTGGTTCTTCCACAAAGTTAAGTTTGTCATCGAGTCGAAGCTCTTTCATTGGAATGACAAGGGATTCATCAGATAAGCATTTCTTTAGATTAGAAACGTGGAAAGTACTGTGGATATTACTGAGCTCTTCGGGAAGTTCAAGTTTATATGCCACTGGGCTAATCCGTTCAAGGATTTTGAAAGGTCCAATGTACCGAGGGTTAAGCTTTCCTCGTTTTCCGAATCGGATGACACCTTTACAAGGTGACACTTTTAACATAACACGATCTCTAACTTGAAATTCTAAAGGCTTTCATCTTATATTGGCATAACTTCTCTGCTGGTCTCTTGCAGCTTGCAAGCGTTGTCGAATTTGCACTATCTTTTCAGTGGTTTCATGGATTATTTCTGGTCCCGTAAGTTGAACATCTCCAACTTCGGCCCAACAAACATGTGATCTGCACTTTTGACCATAAAGTGCCTCAAATGGTGTTGCCTTAATACTGGCATGGTAACTGTTATTATAAGAAAATTCAACTAATGGTAAGTGTTTTTCCCATCCTTTTCTAAAATCTATAACAAAGGCTCAAAGCATGTCTGTTAGTATTAGATTCACCACATGAACAAGATCCGAAGGTCGGAGTAAGTGAAATATAAATTTATTCAATATTGAGAGAAAAGGTGAAAGAGATATGGAAGTGTTTGTGTGGTGTATGTGAGAGAACAGAGAAAAACACATACACATACTTTTACAAGAAAGTGAGCTTCACCCTTCCATGGAAGTATGGAGGGGGTATTTATAGTCCCGGGCTTTAGTAGCTAAACTAACCTGACACGACTATAAATGATAAATGTAATTCCAGATAAGTCACCATATTTTACGGCTAACAATCTACCACCAAATATGTGGATTACGGGAATTACTTTAACAATGTTCTTTAACAGGTCGTAAATATAACACAACGTAATTTAGTCTTCCCAAAGGCTTCCATAGTGAAGTTGTCTTCTGAGTTCTCCTCGTCTTAAAACTTGTATTCAGCTTGGATCTTCTGTGTCTTTACTTGTTCTTGAACCATTGTAGTATGCATGAGTTGGATTAACTTCCCCCAATCCATGCAGAATGTCTTGAAAAGCTTTCTTCATAGACTCCTTTTTGGCGAAGTTTTCTTGAATCAGCTCTTCCCCCAAACAACATCCCTATACTTAAGAGATTCTGAAACATTGATGTAGCTTGAATAATCTTCTACTTGTCATCAAAGTGTACATCGGAATTTTGTAGAAGTCAAACCACACAACGGGACCCACTGTCTTCTGGTCATCAGGGCTTGTGAATATTCGTTCGGGGGTGCGTGCATAGAAATCAGCAAACTGTTCTTCTCAGTTGTGCAGAAATACCTTCAACTACACATTCTAAGCATTTTTAGGGCTATCAACTTCCCTGGAAGAACAGTCAATTAAGTCCCGGATGTACACATTTTCCCCATGATCGGTTGCGATGGCTCTCGGAAGCATCGCGATATTGTCGGTACCGTCATCTCTACACGTTACCTTCGTGTGTGTCACGTCCTGTCTTAAGCAAAAATCTTGATAACTTATGAATGTCATTGAATAACTTTGAGATTTTTCTTAGACTGTGAAGTACCGTTGTCTTGGAATAGCACAAAAATACATGTGAGAAGTGCTGATTACATCTCAAACCTTTAATCTCTCTGGCTAACTTACCAACCTCTTATTCTGTAGGTTTTGTTGTGATCACATAGTAAGTAAAAAACCCGTTATACCAAACTTGAAACTGAAGTAAAATCCCCAAAATTTGTTACTTAAGCTTGCACGATTGTTGATTGAAGAACGGTGCAGAAAAGAATCTGTAAGTTAACCTTATACTTCATCAAAAGTATAAGAGTACATCAACTCCTTGAAATTATCCACATCGACATCTGCGGTGACACTGAGTACTACAATGTAACTCTTTATGTGAGTTATCCAGGTCTTCATCCAACCACCCTCGACCTCTGGAACTAGATAAATCCAAAGTTAATATAACTGTATACATTCAAGCATAAGTTCATCAATCGATAGAAATACAAGAAAGTCACGATGATGAAATGAGTAGACGCCTTTGTGATATTTTTACTTCAATTCCAAATAAGGGATACAACCAACTTCGTTATTCACATCGTCATCGTATTCCGAATCTCTAGCCATTTTGTCATTTAAGTGAATTTTTTCAGGATCATTTTGGGATTAAGTGTTGTTGTTTGAGTGGTATGTTGTTATGGTTGATATATTAGTTTCCCAAATTCGGTCATATGCCCAAAGTCAATCATATGCCCACCTGATGCGCGGATCGACATATTATGTGTCAACCCGCTGGGAAATTAGGTGTTCAAAACGGGTGTTTTCTTTGAGCGATATAACATATTATGTGTCAACCCGCTGGAAAAATAAACCGCCACCTAAAATATCAAACCGCCGTGTATTTTATCTTAGCAAACCGCCGCCAAGAATATAAGCCAACTCGCCACCTGTTTTGGCAACTCGCATAGGCAAACTCGCCACAGGCAACTCCGCCAACAGGATAATCGCCACCTGGCAATTCTAGCATGAAAAAGGGCAAACCGTCGCCTGTTAAGTCAAACCGCCGTCTATGGCAAACCGCCGCCTAGAACTTTGTCAACCCGCCATGGATTTTTAATTTGGGCAGAGTAACATTTCTTTTTGTTCATTAAAATAATCAACTCGCCGTGTACCTAAGCAAACCGCCGTAAAGAACGGCAACTCGCTGCCAAAAATGGCAAACCGCCGACTTGTGAGGCAACTCGCCGGCTATATTTTGATTATTTTAATCAACCCGCCTTTGACTTAGTTAAAACGCCGTGTACCTTTTCCTTAAATCATGGAACGTGTCCCCTTCTTTTGTCAAACCCTCCATCATGAAAATAATTTCTAATCAAACCGCCACTCAAAGAAACATCAAGAACGCTTTTGCAAAAAATAAAGCCAAATAAGCTATTTCACTTCTCAAATAAGCTATAAGGGCTCAATACTAAGTGGTTAGATGAGTATAAAACACGAAATAACATCCATATCTTTGTGAATCATCTAATTCGAGGCAACCCTCCACTTAGAACACATAAAAAGTCAACCCTTTTTAAGCTTAATAATTCGATCTAGGAACATATGTAACTCATGAGATGGTAGCAATCTAACCTGTTTAACATGTAGATCGAGGAAAGAACAAGATTAACAACCCAATAAGCCCAAAATTTTTGAGACGTGGGCTTTTTCTTTAAAATAAGCCACGAAAATTTGAGTCTTTTCACCACTTATTCAGTGGTTTTTAAACAACCGGATTTCCCCTATGCTCTTTGACAGTGCCAATTGTTAGTATTAGAATTCACCACTTGAACAGATCGGAGGTGGTGATTATATTAGTGAAAATATAAATTTATGTCAATATTGAGAGAAAAGGTGAAAGGCGAGTATGAAGTGTTTGTGTGGTGAGTGTGAGAGAATAGAGGAAAACACACACACATACTTTTTAACAACGAACAGTGTGCTTCACCCTCTCCATGGAACGTATGGAGGCGACCGGTGGTCTTTATGTCCGGGCTTTAGAGCTAAACTAACTGACACGGGTCTATAAATGATAAATGTAATCTAGATAAGTCATATATTTAGGGCTAACAATGTCTTCAGTGTTTGATGTCCTTTCCTTTGCCATCAGTTTTAGGATGATATGCCTATACTCAGGTCTAATTTGAGTAAAAGCACTTTGTAATGATTGCCAGAATCTGGATGTGAAATAACTGTCACGATCCGAGATGATAGATATTGGCACTCCATGTCGGGAGACTATTTTTTTTATGTATAACCTTGTAAGGGTTTCCATACTATCTGTCTCTCGGGTAGAGATGAAATGTGTGGATTTGGTGAGGCGATCGACAATGACCCATATTGTGCCATGTCCGTTTGAGGTTTTGGGTAGTTTTGTGATGAAATCCATTGTTATTCTTTCCCACTTCCACATAGGAATATCCGGTTATACCAGTAAGCCGAATGGCTTCTGACATTCTGCTTTAACTCTAGAGCATGTTAAACATTTTCTAACATGCTCAGCTATGATTGCCTTCATATTAGGCCACCAATAAAGTTTCTTTAGATCCTGATACATCTTGTCAGAACCTGGGTAAATGGAATATTTTGATTTGTGGGACTCATGCATGATCAAGTCTCTCAGATTACCAAAGAGTGGTAACCAACTTTGATTCTTGATACATCAGGTTCCATCAGGACGTATTTCAAATGATTTGTCCATCCCTCGTAAGTTTTCAACCTTGATGTTTTCTTCTTTGAGTGCTTCAGTTTGAGCTTTAAGAATTTGTGATGGTAAGTTTGGATGAATGGTCATAACTAATGATCTAACTCGGAGTGGTTTGATTTGTTCCTTTCGACTTAAGGCATCTGCTACAACATTTGCCTTTCCAGGATGGTAGTGAATTTCACAATCGTAATCTGTAAGCAATTCTAGCCAACGGCGTTGTCTCATGTTCAACTCTTTCTGATCAAGGATATGCTGAAGACTTTTATGATCAGTTAACACAGTACATTTGGTGTCATACGGATAGTGTCTCCAAATTTTAAGAGTGAACACTACTGCTCCTAATTCGAGATCATGAGTGGTATAGTTTTCTTCATTAGGCTTAAGTTGTCGGGATACATATGCAATAACCTTCTCTCTTTGCATTAACACCACTCCTAGACCTTGATGGGATGCATCACAGTAAATAACAAAATTATCATTTCCTTCTGGTAAGGCTAAGATTGGAGGTTCACATAGCTTCTATTTTAGCAGTTGAAAAGCTATCTCTTGGTCTTCGCCCTAGATATACTTCTTGTTTTTCTAGGTTAATTCAGTCAAAGACTTTGCAATCTTCAAGAAATCTTTAATAAATCTCTGATAATAACCGGCGAGTCCTAAGAATTGACGTATTTATGTGGGTGTAGTAGGAGATGTCCAATTCTTAACTGCTTCAATCTTGGCGGGGTCAACATGAAGTCCTTGATTATCAATTAAGTGTTCAAGAAATTACACGATATGAATCCAGAAATCACACTTGGAGAACTTGGCATACAGCTTCTCTTTCTTGAGTAATTCTAAGATTATTCTCAAACGATTTACGTGCTCTTCTTTGTTACGAGAGTAGATGAGAATATCATCGATGAACACTAT
>BQNB010072253.1:0-27357 GCA_026074375.1 Tanacetum coccineum
TGAAATCGTTGTTGTTGTTGAAGAATTTGAACTTTCGTTAACGATTTGTGAGCGTAAAACGATGAACGGTGCACAAATTTTGAGCTTGAAATGATTAACGGTTGATGTATTCAAAAAAAACTAACGGTGTAATTGTAGTTTAACAAAGAGGGTTAATAATGCAACAAGGACAAACTTTAAAATTGACATGAGTTCCAGGGACTAAACTTGCAAATTTCGAAATAAGTTTCGTAAAACGTTCGTGATGTAGTTCGGTACAAGCTAGACAAAAAACTCGTTCGGTCCAAGTCGATTATCACTCGTTCGGTCCTATAGAAAAGAACTCGTTCGGTCTTACAAAAAATCTCCTCGTTCGGTCCTTGAGTTGTTTCACTCGTTCGGTCCTTGAGTTGTTTCACTCGTTCGGCTCTTTAAGTTTTCCACTCGTTCGGTTCGAAAATTTTCACTCGTTCGGTGCAAAAGTTTTTCCACACGATCGGTTGTACAAGGTTTCCTCTCGTTCGGTTGTTCACGTTTTCACTCGTTCGGTCCCTTCAAGCTTACACTCGTTTGGCTCACTCTAAAAGTTACTCGTTCGGTTGTCTTTCAAGCTTACACTCATTCGGCTCACTCTAAAAGTTACTCGTGCGGTTGTCTTTGAATTTGTCAAACAAAAACACAATCTACTGTTAAGCGAAATGGTTAAAGCGTGATGAGAGTTTGAAATAAAGAGACAACAAAATTAATGTTGAGCAATGTTTGAAATGAGGAGACAATAATAAAAAGACGAATAAGAGAATACGCCAAAAACCAAACTCTCTAAACAAAAAAATAAGCCGAATCCTATAAGCTCAAAATAAGTTACCACAACAAAAACACTAAACCCAACCTTGGCTCTTGATACCACTTGTTAGGATATCATTTCATCACCAAACACAAAAATAAGAAAAATAGATTTTAGAGAGAGAAAGTAAATCAACTTCGATTTTAGCTTGAATATCATCCCAAGCTGTGTTGGCTTCCTTCATTTGTTGAGCTTTTTCTCTGGCAAGCCTTTCTTCTTCTTCTTCTTCAACTTGTAGCTTGAAGGCAGGTTCTTCATAAAGCCTTATTTGTTCAAGCCTCTTTATAGGCTTTATTTGTTCCACCACAGGCTCTTCAATCATAATCCCTTTGCCTTTGTCCTGTGGAGGTTTTGGTATAAATATTATTGTTGTAGATGTTGTTGTAGTTGTACCCTACTCTGGTTCTTGTATCACAACCTTATAAGCCTTGGGTTTTGCACTCTTCAACTCTACCAGTGCTTGAGCCAAAGTAATTTCAACCATATCTACATTGTCAACAATCACCTCATCACTATCTAAGTCATTAACACCAAACATATCTTCATCAGTGTGAACATTGACCAAGTAAATGTCTTTATTAGCATTAATATCAGCTATCCTCCCCTGTTTAGATGCATTTTCCTCACCCAAACCTTCTTTATCAGAGGATTCCACTCTTCTAGATGAACCAACCTTGTATAATCTTTTAAGCCTATGAGTTCTTAACCTCTTTTTATGTTCAAGCTTCTTGACCCTCCTTTTCAAACTTGCAATCTCATTAGCTTGAGTGGTCATTGTAGTCTCCAAATTAAGAACTCTTGATTGTAAAGTTATACATAATGCCATCGATTCCTGAAGTTTTAGACTATCCTCACCACTTCGAAGTGTGTTACCTCTTGCGAGCAGTAGATCATTAGAAAGTTTAGATACATTCTCAAACATAGTTTGAGCAATTATATCCCCTATGGTTTCTTAGCGCCTGGGACCACCACCTGAAGTAGTTCCTTGGGAACCAGCTTCATTAGGTGTTGCCTTGGATCGGGTATGAATGATGTTACCACTGTCCTGTTCTGCTTCTAAGCTAGAAGTAGTAGTGGCAGCCCTTACCAAACTGTCATCCAACTCCTTTTAGACAGCCTCATCTCAACATTATCACTAGGAACACTAGACTGAGGTACCTAAGTGTCCTTCTTCTTAGGCCTCCTAGGTTTTTGAGTATTTTGAGGTTGAGGAGATGGTTAAATAAAGGTGGGTGTGTGATGGGGATCATTGCTAAACCTTCACCTATTTCTTCTTTATTGTGTACCACCATTATTAGAAATAAGGGTGTTTCCCTTCCAGAAAAACCTTTCCTTACCCTTCTCATGTTTCCAAAAATCTTCTTAGTGTGAGAGGGTGTAACATAAATAATGTAAGTTCTCTTGTGAGTTGGCAACCCATCAAGTTGTTGATTTACAAACACTTGTACAAACCTTAGATACTCAAGAATTTACCACATTACCAAGTTCTTCACCATACTTTCAAAAATAGTATTTTGAAAAGTTAAACTTCTGGTTTGTAGCTAAACAAATAATTACAGATGCCATAGTGCTACTAAACTCATTCCATGCAGTAGTCTTAGAACTTCGGCATTGTAAAATAGTATTAATCAAAAATTTCCATTGTGGGTAAAAGAATGCCTTATAGAAAGTAAGCTTCTGTGAAAGTTTCTCATACCCCATTAGTGTAAGTTGTTCAAAGATAGTAGCATTGAAGAGAACAAATCAACCTCCTTCACATCTCTAGATGAAAGATCTCTTCTTACAATCAGACTCAGTAATGATGATCTTTTTTTTTTCCATCCACAGAGCCCAAAATTATTCAGATTGCACGAATTAAAAATAGATTGAGCATTATTGCATATCTTATAGTGTGTGCATAAAGAAAATCCCACAATTTTGCTCAAACCCTCACTTTCAAACGGTTTAGCCTAAAAAATGCAACCATGTTATGAGGTATCAATAAACTTTAAAGGTCCAGTCCTTGGTGTTGGGTTTTGATGAATAAATGATGAAATTGATTAGGGTTTTGTGAATTGATAGTATATCGAAATAGAAAAACGATCAAATGAGTGGATGTGAAAACCCTTAATTTAAGTATTTATGGAAATACCCCAACACATTACCATCACCCAAAGCGGTAGTAAGTTTAAGCCTAACATCAGCATTAACTTCCACAGCGAAATAAGTAACCCAGCATATTAACTCAACGTAAGTAATTCCTAGCAACATTAACTTACAACCACCAGCATAAGTTATGTCCTAACACCATTAACGTTGAGTCACCAGCCAATAACTCCAATTCCCATTCAAAATAGCATATCCATTAAAAATAAATGTCCTCTCTTTCTATTTTTAACTCACTTTTTCTCTCAATTCTTTTTCTTACTTGTACACTCTGTCTGTTTTTATATCACACATCTCTCTTTCTGTTTTTATGCTCATTTTTTCTCTCAATTCTTTTTCTTACTAAAACACTCTGTCTGTTTTTATTCCACACATCTCTCTTTCTGTTTTTATTCTCACCAACCTCTCTCCCAATTCTTTTAACTCAACCAAAATCTCTCCTGTCAATTAATCTAAATAACCACTTTTCCATTTATCAATCAACATTATTCCTTGCTTTTTCCTGCAAAATGTTATTCCAAAAACTAAGAAAATACAAGCCAAAGCTTTTTTACTATTAACCAACAGTCAAGTATTATTAATACTAACATATTAAGTATAACCAAACATATTAACTCAGTAGTATTAAGTATAACAAGCAGCACTAATTATACTTAACAGCAAAAACTTTTAATGACATGAATAATAGTACTAATTCATACAAAACTCTACAAAAACATAAAGAGATAAAAGATTTTAAGGATTTAGCATTCCAATACTAGCAATCAAATATTTAAAACCTACTTACATCAAAAGCTTTTGTAAGTAAATTTGCAACATTCTTGTCAGTATGGATTTTAACCATTTGAATCAACTTCTTTTCATTGCAATCCCTAATAAAGTGATGTCTAAATCTCCTATATGCTTGATTTTTAGTGAAAAACAAGATTTTTTAATTATGAAATAGTACCCGTAATTGCCAATAAAGACTTGTATGCAAAAATTGTACCCATAATCAAGTAGTTTAAATCTAAATCCAAAGCCACTTTGCCACAATAACATGAAGCACCAATATACATTTTTAGCTTCTGTTAAGAATTTGCAACCACTGTCTGTTTCTTGCACTGCCATGATATTAATCTACTTCCAAGGAATTGACAACCTCCTATTGTAGACTTCCTATCCTAGCTTGCTCCAGCATAATCACTATCAGTGTATGCTACCAATCAAAAGATAATCTTTTGGATACCAAAGGCTAATTTGGTTGACCTTTTAAGTACACTAAAAAATCCTTTTCACTGCATGAAGCTATGAAACCTTTTGGATTGACTTAGTAACTAGCACATGTACATCACGCAAACAATTATTCCATTCTATGAAGATGTTAAGATACATCAATGAACCAATCATTGACTATACATATGAACATCCCTTTCTTCAACCATCTTTATCCTTAAGCAAAGGCTTTTGAGTTTCTATTGGTGTGCTAGAAGCCTTGACTTCTGTAAACCCGAATTTCTTTAGAATTTCACCAACATATTTATCTTGACTAATAAAAATGCTATATTCTTCTGTTGTACTTGTAATCCCAAAAAGAATGTAAGTTCTCCCATAGAACTCATCTGAAATTTCTTATGCATCAAATTTTCAAAACATATGCATAGCACCTTTTGTTGAACCTAAGAATGATATTCATCCCACATAAAATTTACCAGTAAAAATATCCCTTTTGTACCATTTTGGATGATAAGGATTTGTTATTTTTCCTCTGAAACTCATTGTCCAACATATATTTCCGAACAAATGAATACATACCAAGCTCTAGAAGCTTGATGTATTTCCATATAGTCTTTTTCAACTTATATACTTTTATCAGAAAAGTCTGATCTTCAAATCCTGGTGTTGACATACATACACCTCATCTTCAATCATCTTGTAGAGGAAAAGTACCATAAAGAAAAGCACTCTTGACATCCATCTAGTACACCACAAAGTCTTTAAATGAGGCATAGGCTAATAATAGCCTAATTGCTTCAATTCTAGCAACAGGGGCAAAGACTTCATCATAGTTAATCTCTTCTTCTTATGTGTACCCTTGAGCAACCAATCTTGCTTTATTCTTAATCACAATACCTCTTTTATCCTTCTTGTTCCTGTAGACACATTTAGTCCCAATAGCCCTTTTTCCATTTGGTAAATCCACCAGAGTCTAAACCTTTTGTAATTTTAATTGCAGTAGCTCATCCTGCATGGCTTCTATCCACCTTGGATCCTTCAATGTATGAATTACCTTTTTGGGTTCTTCTTGTGATAAAAAGTAAGCAAACAAGCAATTTTGAAAGTCTTTATGCTTTGTTCTTTGCTAAAGTGAACTAAACAAACCATGTTCTTTCAAATTATTTGTCATTCTTCTTGTTTGAGGTGCTGAATTCAAGTCTCCAATGATTTAGTCAACTGGTTGATCTTTGTGTATTCTTGTAGTTGGAATAGGATTGACTTGGATTGTTATATCCAAATTGTTTATGTCAGCCTCTACACCAACATCTTCATTATCTCCATCATGAGAAGGTCAAATATGTTTTATTCTTCCAAACATACTATTTGGATCATTTGCTTATTTTTCACACCAACATCATTAACTCATTTGTGCTAGCAGCATATAAACAATTGTGTTATTGTTGTTAACATTATCATCCTTCTCTTGATCAATACTTTAACTATCTTTTCTTGAATCTTCATCAACCTTCTTCTCATCATCACTTGAAGGTTTGGATCCATCATCTTAAGAACTCTTTAGGTCTTGGGAAAATGGTGGATCAGCAGGCCATAATGGTAGCAAAATGTGATTTTTGACAGGCTTTGTCTCCTTTCTAGCTTGACCTGCATTATCACTTGGTTTTGTACTTGCAAAACCATTAGACTGTGTACCTGCAACAATTGGCTCATAATTCATTGTTCTTGTTAGTGCATCAATATCAAATAGCCAATCTGGTCCACCCCTTGCAACATTAGGTGTACTTTCACTGAACCTAATATGTAAGTTTTCTTCCACTATCCTTGTTCTACTATTGAATACTCTAAAGGCTTTACTATTCAAAGAGTATCTAACAAAGAAACCTTCATCAGCCTTACCATCAAATTTGCCGTAAGTGATCTAAGGTATTAAGAATGGTAACAGACATCCCAAATGGTACTCATAAAACTATAAAGTTGTGTACTACTCATGAAAAAAGTTCATATGGGTCTTGTTATGAGGCTTAACTACTAACACTCTATTTTGCACATAGCAAGCAGTATTAACTACTTCTGCCCAAAAAGTAGTTGGCAACTTAGAATCAGCTAGCATAGTCCTAGCAGCCTCAATTAGTGTCCCATTTCTCCTCTCAGCAACACCATTTTGTTGAGGAGTTCTAGCTACACTATATTGTCTTAAAATACCCTTCATTTTAAAAAACTGATGCATCTCTTTGTTTTTGAACTCGTCCCCCTTATCACATCTAATCACCTAAACCTTATGGATCTAACCTAAATTTCTATCCCATTTATAAAGGACTTAAGAATGCCACTAGTCTCATCCTTAGAAGCTAGAAAGAAAACCTATGTAAACCTACTATAATCATATATGTGACCACAAGCAATACATTTTCTTTCATAAAGGCTTTTACAAACTGTTGTACACTAAAACAAGTCCATATGCAACAAATGTAAAGGAAGACTCATTGGGTTCTCTGTTTTGGACTTACAAGAGGCTCTGTGTTGCTTTCCCTTTTGACAAGCAACACAAGTTTGATCATTTTTAAAAAGTTTGAAAGGTAAACCTCTTACAAGAATTTACCTTACCAATTTATCATTGTTTTATAAATTTAAGAGTGACCTAGCCTTCTATGCCAAAGTTTAGATACACCAGATTAGGCTTTGCAAAAAGGCCAAGTTAAACCTCCTTTAGAACTAATTCTTTAAATCAACACTAAGTAAAAAAACTTGACTTTCATCAATTAGAACTTAAAGTTTGGAGATAAAACAATACATTCAGTGTCATAAAAAGAACTCTAATTCCTCTTATCACACATTTGTAGACACTAAAGAGATTTAAACTTTAACTCTCTCAAAAAATAACACATTATTCAAAATCTAGATACCAGTTATAATGAACATTTTCCCTGTGATTTCCCCGTCCTATTTGGGGTTCCTCCAAAAGCACATATCCTCCAACAATCTCTTCATATCTATAAGAGTAGACATCTTCCATGTCAATGTGGCCTATGAGCAATCCACTATCAATCACACCGGTGATCTTGTAAATCAGTTTGTGGATTGCCCTACAGTTATGTGCTTAATTACACATGACCTTTTAACCTTTAAAACTAGCTAAAATAACCAAAAAACGGACTTAAAATGCCAAATTATCTTGTTTTGCTAATTGAGTGTGCTGGAACGATATCCAAAAGAAATGAACGAAAAACGAAGCCAAAATGACAAAACACGGACACGAAAATGGAAAAGCGGAAAAGACAAAGTCCAGTCAAACAAAAAACCTGAAAAAGTCAACCCAAGTTCAACCTCAGACAAATCCAAAAGTCAACATGTGAAGAAAAATAAGTTTAGGAACTTAAATTGCCAAATCCTAAACTTATTTAAAGAGGGAAAAGAAGAAAAAACAAGTTAGGGGCTAAAATTGCCAAATTGGCAATCTTGTTTTAAAAGAAGAAAGAAAAGAGAAAAGAAAGAGAAGGGGTGAAACTGCCAATTTGTGGAAGTTATACCCCAAGGGCCAAAACTGCCAAGGTCCAATTCCCATAACACTAAGGACTTGTGGTGCAACTCCATTTATAACCTTGGGGACATAAACTGCCAAGTTCCCCAAACTTGGCATATAAACCAAGGACGAAAACTGCAAACACCACATACACCATGGAGGACCAATTTTGCCATTTCTACAAACCCACACCCTGTCACCATAAAACCCTTTTATAACACCCCTTTTCCCGCCCTTTTCAAATCCCAACCAACTCACGGGTTAACCACCCCGTTTTTACCCCGCGTTTCTTCTCCACTCAGAGTACATCCCATGGATAAGCACATTCCCAATCCCTCCCCCTCCTCCACTATATTTCCCACCAAAATTCAGCCCTTGCCATGTTGGCAATCTCCCAATTTCCCATAAAAAGTAGCCGAATCAATGGCTAAGATGGTTTTGAAGAAGCACAATGGTTATCAATGGTTGGGATTAACTCTTTGAAGTCTCTCACAAAAGAAACACAAGAAAGGAGGGCTGAGACTTAGCTCTTAGTATAAATAAGAGGCTATGTGAGCCGAATTAAGCATGTAGAGTAATAGTATTTATCTTTAATTTAACTTAAGTCATTTTTAGGTGTCTTTTCAGCTTATTTACAGCTTATTGTTTCTTAGTACTCTTTTTTTAAGCTAAATGAAAAGTTATTTAAAGTTCAATCAAATTTTTGTCCAAAAGCATTTATATTTTTTTGTTTGTGTGATAAGAAAAAGGAAGCATGGTCTAAAACCTGAAAGAGACCTGGTTTTGAGTGTGGTTCAGAATCACTAAGGACTAGGGTGGATAGGATTAGCTTTAGTAGGTTTCCATGTCACTTGGACCTTGTAAGTAATAATCTCCTTTAAATTTCTACTACGGTTACTGTAGCATTGCTTATTGGGGCTTATTTTCAGCTTATCTATGTCATTTGTGCTTATTCATGCTTAAATATGCCTCTTAGTTGCTTTCATTTCATTTTCATACAATTTTATCCAAAACTGTCAAAATTAGCTTAAAACTGTCACTAGCTTATTGTCTTTTTAAGTGCTTATTTTTTTTGCTTTTTCCTTTTATAGTAAAAATTTGCTTAAGTAGTAGTAGTCTCTTAAAATCTTAGCTTAATTCAGCTTTTGTAGTTTTAAAAATCAGTTTTAAAATATTAAGGGGGTGTTTGGGTTAAGAGTAAAAACGGGTCAAAAACAAGTATGGTATGGGTTGTAGTCATAGATTTAGATTTAGCTTAAGTGTTTGAACTTATTTAGGTCTGTTTTACTAAAGTTTTTAGTCAAAACTTGTTTCTTTTGAGTTTTTATAAGTACTTTGAAACTGTTGGCTTTTTAAAAAAGGATACAATGGCTTATTTGAATAAGCCATTGTATATTTGAGTTTTAGTCTAAAAAGGTTGCCATTTGAGTATAAAAAAAACACGCTGTTTATTTTAAACTTATTTGACAGCTTAAACTAAGCTGTCAAATTAAGCCATTGTCTTTGGCTTATTCTCCCCTGGTGCTAGGGGGTGATTTTAAGCCCTTCCATTCTAGTTTTTTTTGTGTACTCAAGTCCAAGCTCTTGGCTTATTTGGAGAGCCAATAAGCTCTTAGATAAGCCTTCTAAATTTCAGACCGTAAAAAGCTTTCCTTGTTGCTTATTTTTGAGCCAAAAATGGACTCTAAGCCATTTCACACCAACAGTACTAACCTCCAAGGTTAGTACTGCTGTGTGCATAAGCTACCCTCTTTGGCTTATTCAGCTTATTTCATAAGCTCAATTGTGTTCTTAATTGCTTATTTTGATAGTGTAGTTAGTTGTGAGTGCTTATTTCTTATTTTCTTTGCTTATTTGAGTGCCAACAGTTAAGCCCTCTTAGCTTTTAAGCTTAGTTTAGTTTCTGTCTAGTGTAGCTTTTTTCTAGCTTATTTAGTTGTCACATTTAGCCTTTTAGTGCTTATCTAGTTTAGGTTAAGCCCCCTTTTTAGCTTTTTAGTCCTAGCTTAGCTTATTTGTTCACAAAGTCCAAAAGACTTAACTGTTTTAAGCCATTAAGTTCACTTTTAGCTTCTGTCATTTAAGCCCTTTTGCCAGCTTATTTAGTTTCAGTTTTTAGCTTTCTAGTGCTTATTTAGGATAAGCTAGCAATTCTTTTAGCTTATTTGTCCAAGTGCTAGCTCATTGGTCCAAAAAGTCCAAAAGACTTAGTCAATTTTTTTGGCCTTAAGCTCTTTTAAGCTGCTGTCGTTTTAAAAAGCTGATTTTAAGCTTATTCTTAGCTTTTTACAAAAACTTGTAGTTTTGAAAATTGTTAAGCTCATCGAGCTTAACAACTTTGTTTCACAAAGTTTTTCCAAAAAAAGGGGAAAGACAAGGGGTGACCCGGGTGAGCAAGACTCGAACCCGGGTCTCAACCCTCGATACATTCCCCCTTTACACACACACATACCGCTGCGCCCTTGGGACTTTTACGTTAGTATCCCAAGGGCTTTGGTATTTAAGGTGTTTTTGGCTTTATAAGCCTATAAGCTGTTTATAGCTTATTACGGGCTTATTAATAAGCAAATTTTTTGTTTCTTATTTTTCGTAGGTTAGTCATAGTATAAAGTATTTTTAGTACAATTTTTAGAATTTTTCGAAGTCATTTGATATTTTTTATAATTTAATTTAGTTAAAAGTTTAAAAAATTCATAAAAAATACAAAAATTATCAAAAAAATATTTTTCTTTTTTAGAAAATTTTATTTAGTCATATAGTTTGTAGGAAAAATATAAAAATTTTCGTAGGGTCATTTTTATAACTTTTTGCTTTTTAAAGAACGGGTCCGGGTGCGGTTTTTGTCTTGACTCGTTTTTGGGTCAAACGACCTCCGTTTTCAGTCTAGTCTTTTTCATTCTTCGTTATTTGTTCCCTAGAGTAGTTTAGAAGCAAAAATTTCTTCGTAGGGTTAATTTTAAAGATTTTAGGTTTTTCCCCCTTTGTTCGGGATTCGTGCTCTCGTTTTCTAGCTTAATTTCATAATTTTTAGGTTTTTCTTAAACGTTTTTGTTTGCTATTGCTTAATTTAACTTCCTGCACTCTCAAATCATTTCTCTCCTTCCAACTCAACTCTTTCGACTGTATCGATTCTCCAGCACAGCCTCATTGGGGATAAACGACCCGGGAACATTCTATACTACTTCTCGGTTTTATTGATCTTTGTGATTTTTAGACTTATATATATTTTATATTTTATCATATATTATATATTTAGCATAAAGTTCACCAATCACCTACATATGTCAAAAAGGACGTCCATAACCATATCGTGTCGATCCTTGAATCCCGGGAGCTCTTTACAATGAACCGCATGTTCCCCAAGGAATTTAAACATGCCTTGCGACAAACAGGGCATATCGCATCAACCGATGACATATGTTGACCAAGTTCGTCTATGAGAATGGCTATTATAAAATCCTGAGCATGTGGTGCATGCAGACACTCAAAAACTACTTTCTGTCTTATAGTCATGTCAAAGTAGACTTTCATATTGATGCGTGTTTTCTTTTAAATATTAATTTATCAAGTTTTAAATTTATGAAACTCGATCTACCTAACAACGCACTAACGGGCAGAGAATCCGATCGTGGGTAGTATAGAATGGTAAATCCGAGGTCATCCCAAGAGCTAAGTTGTAATTAGTTTTAATTTGAAATGTCACGTTTAAAAATTTTTTTTGAGTTGATTTGAAATAAATAACAATAAAATAAATAACTGAAAATTAAAAGGGTTGGAGATATCATGAGAGAAAACGTGTTAACCTAGCTACTTCATTACTACTGCTATGAAAATGATTTTCTGTGCAATGTTAAACTATGGTTTCATTAGTGGTTTCTAAGGTCGATAGACTTGAATAGGCATATTTAGTCTATCCTATACTTCTTATGATTCCGACTCAGTCCAAATCGTATAGGAGGTAGGATATCAAGGTTGCTACATTAATCCCAACTATTCCCAAAACTTATCTAATAACCTATGCAGATTATTAACCCCCTCTGAAAGAGTTCTTGTGCTTTTTAAGTATATTGAGTGATAAGTGCGGAGACCGGTTAGTTCCTACACTTGGGTCAGAGTCATAGATCTGTTGTTCTCAAACTTGGATCTTATGCCTTAGGTTATAAGGTTATTGTTATCTTGGATAAACACAAGGTAACAATGAGAGAAACTTTGTTAATGAGTTTCACCAAAGGCTATGCGGAATCTAACCTTTAGTGATCAAAAAGATAACAATGAAATGAAATGAAAATAGTGAATAACCAAAAAGCTTTAATATTATTAAGAGAATAATACGACTACTCTGACAGTACTAGGGTTACAAAACCTTAAAGCTATGAGAGTAGTATGTGAAAGATTTGTATATATGATGTATATATATTTCTACTCTAACCTAAGGACTCCTTTTATAGCACAAGGAGCCCTGTACAAGATAATACCTAAACCGTATCTCCTAAATAAAAGAGATATACACAAGATACATTCCAAATATAACAATAACGCGTATTTGACTCCGAGTAATCCTTATCTTCCATCAGCAGTGGAAAGTCTTCAAATAGTGGAAACCTTGGCAGTGGTAGAGATACACTAACAGTGGGAAAAATCTCTAGCAGTGGGAACCATATAACTAGCAGTGGGAATGCCTTAGCATTTTATTCCCAACAAGATCCGCCCTAGTACCCGATGGATCCCATATTGACTAGATAATCTAATAATGGGGCAATCAAGGTCCAAACCACCCGTACTACCAAAACTCAGGGTTACACGATAGTCAATGAATATCTAATAAAACCATAATCTAACAGGAAACAATCATAACAATAGCAATTACATAACTAGGCCAGTACTTTAAATGCTTAGCCGCTCATGGTAACGGAAACACAACAAGAAAGAGAAGTAATCATATATTGAAAGCTCATAATTCTTACAATATTCGTATTTGCATGATTAAATACAAAAAGTAAGTAAAGTGTGATCTCTCTTAGACTCCAGGTGGAATTCTTCGAAGGTTGGAAGCCTTAGTCGCCTCTCCAATTGGCTGTGGAGGAAGTGATGTCGGAATAGCTTAAATGGGGCCTCTATTTATAAGTATCGAACATGTTACGGCGTAACTAATAATAGTGTTACGCCGTAACATTCTTACACGGCATTCCATAAATAAGCAGTTGTTGCGGCGTAACCAGATATTGTGTTACGTCGTAACCTTTAAATAATTTCCATATATACGTGATCTTCATTCCATATTTGTGGATCTTCATGGTTACGGCGTAACCACAAGGAGTTTTACGCCGTAACTCTATCTTTGGTAAGATTTCCTTCCAAATACATGTTTACGGCGGAACTATATATGGTGTTATAGCGTAAAGTTGTCCTTGATCTTCCTACTTGCTTAATATATGTTACGGTGTAACCAATTTTGGTGTTACTCCATAACATTCTTCAGAAAATTACACTTTAAGCCCTTTTTCCCTTGTTTCTTGTCACTTTTCTGTATTTCACCTGAAAACAACAAAATGATAGAAAATATCTCGTTTTCGAGTATTAGTGAAACATTTGCAGGTAATATAGAGGGTATTTTGCCACTAAAAAGTATTAAATATTTAATTTTATCAAATATCCCCTCACTTGACTTCTGCTTGCCCTCAAGTAGAACCTGTTGGAATATTTCATAAAAGATTTCTCGAAAATTACTTCAAGAAATAAATCTATAAAACACTTATGCTAGAAAACATCAAAGTCGAACACCTTACGAAAAGGGGATAAAAAGTCACCCAGCTCTCCACTAGTCTAAGTGTTTCATTTTAGGGGTGATCGCTCAATTGCACAGTCATAGCATGTATTCTTTCATAAGATTGAAAAGTACACAAATCTGCACCAGTTAGAATTATGGTCTAAATAATTCTCGAAAGCAACAAGGGTGATATGGTTTTAAAAGGTGATAAATGGGTTAGGATAGACATGAGATACATATTTAATGGTTATTAATATAAAAACACAAAACAAATAGTCTAAAGCAGTCTAAGATTGTCATAACTAGCTAATGTCCATCCATGTGTCCAAGAGTCTAAGTCCGAAAATCTGATCTTTAATAATGGGTTACTAGCTCAATTCTTCACAATTATTGATATGGCTTGGTGCAATAATGGGCTACTAGCTCCATTTGACTTAATTTTGCACTATTTTTTATTCTTTAGCACATGGGTGGCTTTTAGTTGCACCCTTTTTTCTTTATTTTCTTTCTTTTAAAACAAGCAAATACTACAAGAGTTTATATCTTTTTATTATTGCCCCTGCAGCATTTGATATTATATGCACATCCCCCCACTTGAGATGAACAACATCGAAAGTGATGGTATAGGGGGGTCTTTATAGATCATAACTGATTGGTCATCCACGAATGCATAAAATTTTTGTTCCTATTCCCCCGAACCATGGACTTAAGTAGCCAGCAATTTCAACACAAAGATAACTATAGTCCACAGGGTAGGTTAGAGCGAAATGGTGTAATGATACATATAACATTGGGTGAAAACATAGATTGGGTTGACAAGGGTGATCTAGGGGTATCTTGCACTAATAATGAGTGCAGCAAAAGAATTTATCACTGGAGGTCGACAAGTCAGTGTAACAAGTCGATAAACACATACATATAGGCTATTTGGGTGATTTCCTAAGTGTTACCTTCTTGAACTATCTATTCCTACTAATCAATTAGGTCTCGAAATGATGTACAAGCCAAGTTCTAAAGTCTACAATACTACCTACACACTCAATATTTTGGTGGATTTTTGAATAATATGATGGAAACGGAATATTAGGCTTAAATCTCACCAAGTAATAATAATGGGTAATGTGCATTCGGCAAAGGTTAATTCTAGTTATTTAAGAAAAATTGGTAAATTTTTTTTTAAAATTGGCATCATTTTCAAAGAAAACTAGAAAATCGAAGGCAAAACATACGTCATCAAATTTCGCAAATAAAGGTCAGTAAAGATTCTGATTGCATCCTAAATTTATAATAGGTTGAGTACTAAATTACATGTACTTTGATTAATACATCATATACAGGTCTATGTAGTCACATCATACTATCGTTGGGGCTATTATAATTAAGAGGTATGTAGTGAACGCTCAGAGGGAAGCTAGCGACACATTAAATCGTAAAACTCAAGCACTCGGTCGATACGCCACCCTGAAGAGCTCATTATGAAAACTCCCTAGTAATATAGTACTTTGATAACCAATATAATTTATATAGTTAACTCCACCAACTAATGGTTTTGGTTAAATGTGTTTAACTCTAACGTTAAACCGTTTATAATTTATCACGTATTAGTCTCCTAATCAGCATAAATTTGAGTTTTCATATACGCACGATTTTGACGTTCTTAACCGCGCCCAAGATGTTCGACTCTCCGGCTAGAGCGAGTATCCACCACTATATAGAGGGATACACATTTCTCCTTTCTGTAGTGTAACCGCCTGCTCCGTGATTCCATCACAATAACGCATCTATACATAGACTGCAACAGCTAGACCACTCGCTCGATGAGCGCTATATAGTGTGAGTGAATAATCCGCAATGTCTCTCAGCTGTCCAGTAAAACCGTAAATGTCGTTTCTCGTATCTACCGAAGATACCTTGCTCTGTTTCTTAACGATTACTTCGAGGACGTCTCGTATTGAAAATCCTCTAATATATAATGGTTTACTTAAAATTTAACTTTCTGTTTATGGAACAGTAACATTTGATAAAAATAGAGTTTTTATAAAAGTATTATTTGTCGGCAAACTCGCGGAAATTAATAACTGAGTTCGTTATTATTGAAAATTTACGATTTATAATCCATTTTGGAATGCTAAAATATGTATACTTGTTAAAAAATACTAAACTAGCTGTTTGATATAAAGATTTTATAAAAGTTTTTCTTTATAAACTCGTTTAATTAACGTTCTAAATTAGGTTCTTTAACGTAACTTTTTCGCTATTATCCGTTTGACAAGTTTCTTACCTTTTCGGAATCGTAGTGAATTGTTTTATCTTATATAATAATATGAATTATGTAGGTTTTCTATACACTTTTGGACTCAGAAAGGTTGGGTGACTTCTCATTAAGTCGTACATTTTTAACTTGTTTTTAGATTTTAACACTGTTATAACTTTTCCATAAGTGTACATGTTCTTTTTCTTACATTATGGACTTTATTTTTGTGTCATATATCATGACTAAAGCTCATAAACCAAGATTAACATGTTTTTATCATACTTTTACTTGGTAATATCAAGTTAATCTTTTAAACCTAATTTGCAATTAACACTTTTTAAGTTAATTAAAGATGTAAAATAATTATGTATCATTTTAACTTCATATTACCATCCATACAACATGTGTATAAGCTCATAAAACTATATTTCCAAGAAAAATCCATGTTTACAAGTTAAACATATCCTAATGGTGATTTCACTATATAAACATCACATATTCATTAATCTTTAAATGAAAGTTAAGGGCTTAAGATAAACATTAATGAGATGTGTAGGATGATGACCCAAATAAGTGTAAACCCTTGTTTAGACTTTAACCCCAAGATTATACAAGAAAAACACTAGTTTCCAAATGAAATCCTAATCTTGATTTCTTGCTTTCAACCACTTGTAAATAATTAATCAAGGCTTTAAAATACTTTGAGGTATCTTAGATATGATATGAGAGTGTATGTAAATAGGTTATATAAATTTTGTATGGTTGGTTTGTAAAATTTCTTTGGGACGTAGGGTTTAAAGAAGAAAAGGGAGGATAGTTGTGATTTTTAGCTAAGTGTAAGGCTTAATGTGTGTTTATAACTTGTAAATGGTAAGTGTTATATATATAAGGATCTTGTATAGGTGCCAAGTATAAACTAATCAAAGACCATGTGAGTCAATGGTAATAGGAGGGGGGGCAAGATCCATCAAAATGGGGGTGACTAGTGGTCAAAACCACTAGTCACTGGCTAGTCTTACTAACTAATGTATGTACATACCTTGGTCATTATTTCTTATGTCTCTTTGTCCTCAAAGCAGTAGGGATATTCCATGATAATAAGAGAGTGTTTGTTTGTTATTACTAGCTATTTTGGTGCAAAAGAAAGAAAGTGAAAGTATTATGTTTAATTGGTTATGTTATAGGTTTTTATTTCTAAGTGTCTACTTTGCAAAATGATATTGTTCTCGGTTATTTATTGTTAAATGGGGCATCCCATTTATAAATGAAGTAAAGTTTTATAAACTTTTTGATCATTGAAAAATAATACTAGGCATTTCTTGAAGCGTAGAAATATTTTTGTGGTTCCAGGTATGCCTAAACTTAATTTATCGCGAAACGTATACACTTTACGTATCCAATAAAAATGAATGAACAATGACAATAATTATTCTCAAAATAATTATTCAATACTTGATTGATGTAAACGCTTAATTGATTGATGCCCGTTTACATTAAACGCTAATTTTTAGCTTACGCGATTTAGCTTAACATTTATGATTTAAAGCAAATGCGTACAATACAAAAGGTACATTGTGGATTTATCGATGTCGTCAATGACTTGAAAACACAGGGTGTTATACAACGCGTTTTCTACTCATACTTATCTTTTCCTAAAATATCTCATACATATCTCTTTAGCAGTACTAAAATAAACTAACAATACTAACTATGTGTAACAGCATAAACTCTTCTAGCAGTAGTAACATTTTGTACTGGCAGTACTAATATTACACTAGCAATAGTAATGACTTAGAACTTTTTCTTCAATCTTGAGCAGCAGTAGTAACTCTAACCAGCAGTTGTAACTTGAACCAACAGTAGTAACAGTTAAGAATCCTTTTATTCCTAACAATCCTCCCCTAAACTTGATATTCATCATACTAATCATCAAGTTTCTTGAATAAAATCTTCTTGAACCTCAGGAGGATGTATCCAAACATTTTTTTACTTCTTGTACTGTGACTTGATAAATTTGAGGAACTCAAATGCCATTTCACATTCATGATCAACTTCTAGCCTCCAACTCAACACTCTTGAAAGCATTTCTTGTGTAAGAGGATATCTCTTTTCTACCAGCATGTGAATTGTAATTTTAGTATCCATCAATAATAAATGTACTCCACATGAATCATATAACCTCCAGCTTATCAATGTGTAGTCCTATTGAGCTTTCCAGATTTTATCTTCCTCACTTGGTTCAAATAAAGTGATGAGAGCTCCCCAAAGTAATCTGTCATATCCTTCTGGGCTTGTTGACTCAAATATTTCCTTTACCAACTGAAGTAGATCTTAAAATATCTTGTCTGTCAAAATCATCAAGCATTGCACTGAATATCTTGTAATATTTAGTACTTCCATCAGCCTTGATGATCTGATAATACATCTTGTCTTCTGCTACATATACTTGAACTAACAGAATATCACCTTTGTCTCTTCTGATAAACAAAGTCTTGTCTATCTTTCCTCTCTGAAACCCATTGTCCAATAAGTAAGTTGACAAGGTTTCATACCAAGCAATAGGAGCTTGATGCAGTCCATAAAGTGTCTTTTCTACTTTGTATACTCTATCAAGGAAGTTTGGATCTTAAAATCCTGGTGGTTGACAAACATAGACTTCCTCTTCAATCATACCATAAAGAAAAGCACTCTTCATATCCATCTGGTACACCACAAAGTCTTTATATGAGGCATAGGCTAAAAATAACCTGATTGCTTCAATTCTGGCAACTGGAGAAAAAACCTCATCATAGTCTATTCCTTCTTCTTGTGTGTACCCTTAAGCAACCAACCTTGCTTTATTCTTTATCACAATACCTCTTTCATCATTCTTGTTCTTGTAAACCCATTTAGTGCCAATAGCCCTTTTTCCATTTGGTAAATCCACCAGGGTCCAAACCTTTTGTAATTTGAATTATAGAAGCTCATCCTACATAGCTTCTATCCAACTTGGATCCTTCAATGCTTGGATTTCCTTCTTGGGCTCTTTTTGTGATAAAAAGAAAGCAAACAAGCAATTTTGAAAGTCTTTATGGTTGGTCCTCTGCTGCACTAAACTAAACATAACATGTTTAATCAAACTCTTTGTCATCCTTCTAGTTTGAGGTGCTGAATGTATGTCTCCAATGATTTGTTTAATTGGATGATCCTTATGAATTCTGGTAGTTGGAATAGGACTGGCAGGCATAAATGCATCTAAATTGTTCATGTCAGCCTCTGCACCAACATCTTCATCGTCATCTGAATAAACAATATCTTCTAATTCAGGCATATTTAGATCATCTGGAAGTTCAATGCTTGTTTTTGGATAAACATCATTAACTTCTATGCCAGCAACATTAACAGTTGAACTAACAACATTAACATTGTTAGTGTTGTTTTCATCACTAGCAGTATTAATATTGTTAGTGCTGTTAACATTACCTACATCCTTTTCTTGATTAATTCTTGGCTCCTCTGTACTTAGAATCTCACTATCTTTCCCTGGATCTTCAGCATCCTTCTTTTCCTCCTCCCCTGGTGGTTTGAATCCAGCATCAGGAGAATCCTTTGGACTAGAATAGAATGGTGAATCTTGAGTACATAATGGTAGCAGTATGTAATCTTTACTAGGTACTATCTCCACTCTAGCTTTACCTGCATCAACACATGCTTTTGTACCTGCATTACCATTAGACTGATTCCCAGCAACAACTAGCTTATAGTTCATAGAATTTGTTAATGCATCTATATCAAAAAGCTAATTAGGCCCACTTCCTGCAATATTAGGTGTATTCTCACTAAATTAAACATGCATGTTCTCTTCTACTATCATAGTTCTATAGTTGAATACTCTAAATGCTTTGCTATTGGTAGAGTATCCTACAAAGAACACTTCATCAGCCTTTCCATCAAACTTACCTAGGTGATCTATGGTATTAAGGATTATAATATAACACCCAAATGGTCTCATGAAGCTCAAAGCAGGTTTTCTACCTAGAAAAAGTTCATAAGGGGTCTTGTTGTGAGGCTTGATAACTAACACCTTATTTTAGACATAATAAGTAGTATTAACTGCTTTAGCCCAGAAAGTTGTTGGCAATTTTGAATCAGCTAGCATAGTCCTAGAAGCCTCTATTAGTGTCCTATTTTTCCTTCCAGCTACTCCATTTTGTTGTGGAGTCCTAGCAACACTAAATTCCCTCTTAATATCTTTCATTTCACAGAACTGATTCATGACCCTATTCTTGAATTCAGTCCTATTGTCACATCTAATCACTTTCACCTTAGGGTCTATTAGATTTTCTATGCCTGTTATGAATGTTTTAAGGATTTTAGAAGTTTTATCCTTAGTGGCTAAAAAGAAAACCCAACTAAACCTACTAAAATCATCTGTGACAACTAGGCAGTACATCTTTTTCATTAAACTCTTTACGAATGTTGGGCCAAACAAATCCATGTGCAACATTTGTAATGGTTGGCTGATTGAACTGACTCTTCTTACAAGGAGCTCTGTGTTGCTTTCCCTTCTGACAAGCAACACATGTTTGATTAATTTCAAAAGGTTTTAAAGGTAAACCTCTTACAAGATTTCCCTTTACTAGTTTATTCATTGTTTTGAACTTTACATGCCCAAGCCTCCTATGCCAAAGATTAGATTCAACTGGTGTGACTTTTGCAAAGAGACAAGTGAGACCTCCTTAAGGAACAACATTCTTTAAGTCAACACTGTACATGTTATCCTTTCTAGGAACTTTAAGTAAAACATGACTTTCATCAGTTAACTTAAAGTCTGGAGACAGAACAACACATTCAGTATCAATAAAAAGAACACTATTCTTCTTGTCACACATTTGTGAGACACTAAAGAGGTTAAACTTTAGCCCCTTTACAAAATACATATCTTCAAAATCCAGTTTACCAGTTCTTATTTTACCTTTCCCAGTAATTTTCCCTCCTCTGGAATTACCTCCATAGGCAACAAATCCTTCATTAATTTCTTTATAATCTGTAAGATAGGATCTGTTTCCTGTCATGTGCCTAGAGCATCCACTGTCAATCACTCCTTTATCCTTCAAATATTGTTGTGGATTACCCTGCACATAATGGTAGGAAAATTAGTTTCTTTTGGGGACCCAAGCCATTACTGACTTGGATCTGCCTTGCGCATCAATATAGTTAAATCTTTTAAAGGACATTGATGCACCATTATTTCTGGAGACATGGTCTAAAACTTTGTGTTTGGTCTCCAAACCCAACATGCTGAGGCCTTAACATCATTTCCCTTGTTTCCCTTAACAAGACTAAGAACTGCTTTTGGCCTAGCAGTATTAACCCTTGTGTCCTTAACAGTATTAACCTTTTTAGTGAAATTACTATTATTAGCTGCTATTATATTGTTAAAATGCCTTCTAGCAGTTGAATATGCATTTTAACAACATTTTTCATGGGTCATGCATTATTCACTGATGTTCTTGGTTGAACAGTATTAACTGGTCTAGCAGTATTAAGTGAAATTGGGCCAGACCTAGTTAAGACTGTTCTTGGAACCATGTTCCTTTTTGGACTGGGGTGAGTTAATTTAGAGAAATTTTGTTTGTTCACCCTTTGAACATTGGTCCAAACTGGTTTTGCAAATCTTCCATTATTATACCAGTTATTGCAATCATTCTTCAAATGATCAAAACTACCACACACATGACAAGCTTTGTTGAACATCTCAAAATCACTCCCTAATTTTTGAGACATCTGTTGGTTCCAGTTTCTCTTGTTCCCTCTAGGACTAGGTGTGTTTTGCCTATTTTTATCAACTGATGTTTTCCTAGGAGATTTTACTTGCTCAATAGACTTAACAAAGTTTATCTTAGCAAAACTAGGTTTATTAAACATCTCAACTATTTTAACCTTAGGCACATTTTCTTCATCACTATCGGATATCCAATCCTCAATAATTGGGGCTTCATTTTCTTTCCTATAAAATTCCCAGTATAGGGAGGTGGGACAGCATTATAACCTAATCCTGTTTTACACTTATCCATTATCTAACTGTCTAGAAGTTTACTTAGGCTTTTTGATGAATTTTCAAATTTTTGTACTGTAAGTTGAACCTCATCTTTTTCTTTTGTAGCCACTCTAACTTCCTTTTAAGCTCTATAATATCTAAATCTCTTAAATAGATTTCACGTTTTAATATTTTTATATCTTCTTCATATACAGACTCATTTTTCTTAAAAACTAACAGTCTAGCTTCTACAGATTCTAAACCAATTTTATAAGAGACATCACTTATCCTAGCTATTTTTAAGTCTTTAGCTAATTGCTCATTTTGTTCTTTTAGATGTTTTACACATTTTAAACAAGATGAATAACAATTTGAGTCATTAGATACCTCAAAGTTTGTAGAAGAACTTGTTGAAGAATAAGCCATGAGAGCAAAATCGGTTGGACCTTCTTCTGCTTGGTCACTCCAATCATAGCCAAATCCATCACACTGAGACACTAAGGCATTTGAAGTAGTTTCCTTAACTGGCACAGTCCTTCTGGTAGGCTCCCTGTTCCTGCTGTCTTGATTCCTGGGTGCCCTGCACTCCCTTGCAAAGTGTCCTCTCTTGTGGCAGTTGAAATACTCCACCTTGGACTTGTCAAACCCAATTATTTCTTTGTTGGCCATGCCCAGCTTCCTTCTAGTATTCTTCAGGAATCTTCTTGCCCTCATAGTCAGCATAGCAATGTTCCACCTCAAATCCATCTCTTCTAGATCATCAGGATTGATTTGTTGTAGATCTTCATTATCTAGATGTGGAATACTTGGTTGGCTAGCAAAGAAGGAATAAATCATAGCATCACCCAAACTTTCAACAGTTGTTGCGCTATCAGTAGCACCCTGAGTGCTAGCAGTATTAACACCCTGAGTAGTATTAACTGCTCTAGTTGCACTGTTAGTGCCGCTAGAGGACAGAAAGGCTACATTGTGTGAGTTTATGGTTGAGCTAGATGTCCCCTTGACCTCTGATTCATAAGCCTTTAGGTTGTTAAAGAGGTCATCCAAACTTAATGTCTCAATCTCTGGTTTGTTCCTCCACACAATAGTATGCATAGTCCATTCTTGTGACAAACTTCTCAAGAACTTCTGATTGATGTCTTCTTGAGGGATGACTTCACCATGCATCTCCAGTTGACTAATTAGCTTTTGAAGCCTTTCATAGGTTTGCTCAATCACTTTTGTGTTGGATGCAGCAAAGTTTTCATACTGCTGCTTCAGAAGATTTTTCTGAGTTTTCTTTGTAGCAGTATTACCTCCAAATCTGTTCTCAATAGCCTGCATCAGTGTCTTAGCATCCTTGTATGAGTTGAACTTTAATTGATGCTCATTAGGTAAAGCCATCAACAAAGTGCTTCTTGCCTTCAACTCTGCCCTTCTTTGTGCCTTCTCTTCAACACTTGTAGGAGGGATAACAGTCTCCTTACCATCAACAGTTTTTGTTACTATGGGTGCATTACCATTTTCTATGATCTCCCATAGAGTGTAATCAATGCACTGTAGGTACTGCTCCATCCTCATCTTCCAGAGATCATACTCACTAGGTTGGAGTATGGGTAGCTTGATGGTTTGAGTAGATTGAGAATCCATTACTTCTTGAAAAAGTAGATCTTGTATGTAGTAAAGGTTCTTCTTATTCAAAGCTTCTCACAAGCTCTGATACCACTTGTTGATCCCAATAGAATAGATCTTGCTTAGCTTGTATAAGGCTAAGTTGTATTGAATAAATTCAAAACAACTATGATAGAAACTTTGATTGTGAATATCAAAGACTATGCGGAATCTAGTCAATGATACTAAGAAGAATTTCAATAAAATAGTAATGAATATGATCAATAATAAAAAGTTTACCAAACTTTCAGCCTCAATATATTACGAACACTCTTAATAGTGTTAGGGTTACAAAACCTTAAAGCTAATCAACTTAGGTTAAACTATGATGAGAGATGTATAAGAGATATGAGATATACCTAACCTAATACCCTAGGACCTCCTTTTATAAACCAAGGAGTCCTACTGGGCTTACAATCCGTTCCTATTGTGATCGTGATCTTTTCCTTAATTATCTATCTTAACACATATCTAATAAGCAGTACTAACCAATACAACAGTACTAACTTATACAAACAGTCTTAATTTGAGCAGCATAAATATTACTCTAACAGTAGTAACTAACACTAGTAGTAGTAACTTTTGTGCTAATAGTACTAACTACTTAGAATATATTCTTCAGTCTTCACCAGCAGTAGAAACTATAACCAGCAGCAGTAACTTCAACAACACTAAGAAGTCTTTTAATCCCAACAAATTACCGTGCAATCTTTATCGTCGGATTCGTCAAACGATATTCTAAAGTCAATTTCATCATTGTTAAGAGAACTTACCGTAGGCTCACACGAGAGTGCTGCTTCAGATGTTAACGTGTCATTAAAGACTATAGCTGGGAATTCAGTTTTAACAGATCCGAGGTCGTGAACGTCTTCATTATCCCAGATCTTACCATACGTAGCAGTTTCCCAGTTATACACCTTACCATGCCTACGAGCTTTTTCTTCCTCAAGCCAGATATACTCCTCCATAGTAATGTTGGGGTCGTCTATTTTAACATGTAATAAATTCGCTAAGAAAGAAAACTGTCAAATAGCTTAATACGTCGTATTCAGTGAACTGAATACGCCGTATTGATGATAGAGTCGAATACGCTGTATTGGTTTGAAAAAATTTATACGCCGTATCTAATAAATTAAATACGCCGTATTGAGTATTCGACTTGAAGAATTACAGCGAACTGTAATACTTTAGAAAACACACAAATACACAATATGCAAAAATATACAATGCAAAAATCAAACACACAAATATGCAAATTAATCTAAACTAAATCTAAACTAAACTAAAACACTAACAAATAAGAATTAAACAACTTCCCTCCCTAACAACGAAGCCAAAAGCTTGATGTGTCGTTGTGTGGTGTATATTTTATTGATTCAATTTTTAAATTTATATTTTACCGACTAAACCAAAAATAACACTTTAACGGGGAAGTGTACCCAATCGATAGTAGTTTCGTGGTTAGTAGGGTGTCAAACACTTGAAGCGAGGTTAAATATATCAATTTGATTAATATCTTGGTTATCTAATCTATGTTAATTCTATTTTATTCTAAACCTATGTTAAACTTGTGTCTGTCAAAATCCTAATTCTAACGGGAAAAAGGGGGTTTTCAGCCTAAGAGACTGACACGGTTTGGTTGGTGACTACAATCAATTCAAGGCACTTTTACCCACGCAAGCTAATTAACAAAAGATTAAAGAGCGGTCGAACCTTATATAAGAAAACTGTATTAACCATTATCAATTCGATTAGAAAGTTGGTTTGTTTATTAAGTGCAATGATTTCTTCTCTCGAGGTGGCATATCATTCTTAAGACTTAGGCATTACATCATCCTAAGACCTAGACACATTACTTCTATCACAATTAAAGCATCCTCATAAAGCATCCTTATTTGCTGATTATAATCTATCTTAGGGATTAAAGAAATGGTGATCTTGTTAAACCCTAGCTCATAGAGACTTTACTTTCACCTAACCAATAAGCATCTTGACATCTTATCAAACGTTTTTGGTTCTTAACAAAAGTAGATTTATTCTATACTTTCCTTTTGTTGGATGTAAGAAATTTTTGACCCAATAAGTTAGTTCAAATACATCTTGACATCTATTCTATTATTCTAAAGTTTACGTTTTTTTAAGTCCTTTTCAACCCTATGAGTCTAGTTTATAAGCTTTAAGGCTTCATCTCCAACACTTGCGCTAATTTCAGCCATTAAAAATCTATAACAAAAATGCCCTTTTAGATAAAACTTTACTAAATCACGTGTGATTATCACATGCTTCATTTTAATAAAAACCATGGTGTGCATCATACAAAAACAACAAAATACAATAAGGATAAAACAATTACAATAACCTAATACAAATAAGCAACAAAAACCTAAACACCTAAAAAAGCTAAATAAGCAACATTTACAAAATTAAGCAACAAATAATAAAAAAATATGCAACATTTATAGATTATATCCACAATTAAGCACAAAACATTAAAAACCCAAATAAGGCAAAAATCTACTCACTATTACAAAATTAATAGGAATACATACCATAATCAACATTCTCGAAGCTTATTTTTGATCGAAATCTCGCAACAAAGACGATTGAGGCAAAAAATTCCCTTTATATAGTGTTATTTCGTCACGTATATCAATTTTATAACATCAATTTTGAAGAATTTTGCATGAACAAGGTTAGGGTTTGCTTTGGGAGTGATTTGGGGTGGTTGGGTTGTCATAAGGTTGCTTGTTTTTTTAGTGTTTGTGTGTGTAATTGGTTGGGTGTTGGTAATGAGAAGATGGAATTCTCAAATCTTGCAAAGTTGCGTTAGTGGTATGGGAGGAAAATTACAAAACAGCTCCTAAATAATAATAAAATTAAATGAGAAAAATTCACAAACCGTCAAGAATCCGATTTTATTAGCATATATATTTGAACAACTGGTATTTTTTGACTAGATATTAACGTGATGCATAGCCTTGAAATATGATGACTTTTGTACAAAACAATGTGCATGCATTAATATGTCAAGGTGTCCCGTTGTTTTTTCTTTGATGGTAACTATAGGGTATAATCTTCAATTAAAAGAGATGTACATATTTAGAAAGATCTGAGATCAATATCATCATTTAGATCGGACAATTAGCAAATTTTATTTGTTTTCTCATAAAGAATGACTTTCAACCTAACAGACCATGCGCTTCGTTTTGTAAACAACATGTGAAAGATAATGTTTAGATTCATTCGTGTTAATTCAAAAGAGATTGTTCGATCAGAAAACATAACAATTTTTTCTACCAAAATTCCTCTTCTAGAAATCAACTAAACTGTGTTTATAAAACTAACGGCCATTTATGATAGTACGAATTAACAAGCCTGATACAAAATTGACAAATTAAAATATCTTAGTTCTTGTCAAGTTGAACACGCATTGAGAATTATAGATAATCTTAATTAAATATAGAAAGGGACAGCAAAGAAATACAAGGCTACTACCTTTTTCACTTTGGATTGCTTTTCATCATCAAATATTAAGGCCCACATTCATCTTACAACACAACAATGCCACTTCACAATTCATAAATTGAAATGGTCGACTTTGCATTTAAGCACTTGTAGTTGTACAAGTGTTTAAACATCTAATATCTAGATCATGCTCTTTTCAAAGTTGACTTGAAATAACGTTTTGTTGTATGTTTGTCTAGCTATATCTATCCTTATATGCAAAGTGATGGACTACATCGTCTACTATGATGCATATAACTAAACAAACATTTATAGGGTTCGTTGTGAAATAAAAAATAAAAGTTACCATTTTAAATTCCCTTTGCCCTCTTCAAAGTCAACCAAATGCAATTAAACCAAATGAGTTATGATATCGTAGTTGGGTGTCCATGTATAGCGGTAGCGATGAATATAGATATATTATAAATTTAGTGAATGAAGTCTTTTTTTGTGAGGGTGT